>CATIWK010247754.1:0-11313 GCA_949634005.1 Mallotus japonicus
CTGAGTAACTAATCAAGTCAAAGGATGAACTCCTAGGATACCAAAGTCCTTAATGCAAACTTCCACTTAAATACTTGAAAATTATTTTGATTGCATTCAAGTGGGACTCCCTAGGACTGGATTGAAATCTAGCACACAAGAAAGTAGCAAACGTGATATCGGGTCTACTAGCAGTTAAATAAAGAAAGGATCCAATCATACCTCTAAATCGCTTTTCATCAACCGGCTTGCCGTTTTCATCCTTGTTGAGTTTGGTGGTGGTGCTCATTGGAGTTTTGCTTGACTTTACTCCATCCATTCCAAACTTCTTAAGAATGTCCCTAGCATACTTAGTTTGATTGATGAAAATCCCATCTTTGCATTGCTTGATTTGTTGAGAAAGAATATGAGTTCTCCTATCATACTTATCTCAAAGTCTCCTTGCATTAACTTAGAAAATTCCTCACACAAGCAATGATTAGTAGCACCGAAAATAATGTCATCAACATAAATTTGAATAATTAATAAATCATAGTTGGATTTCTTTATGAAAAGAGTTGTATCAACGTTTCCTTTAGAGAAACCTTTCTTTAATAGAAAGTTGTTTAATCTTTCATACCAAGCTCTTGGAGCTTGTTTCAATCCATATAATGTTTTTGAAAGCTTAAATACATGATTTGGAAAATCAAAACTTTCAAAGCCAAGAGTTTGTTCAACATAAACCTCTGCTTCAATAAAACCATTTAAAAAGCACTTTTAACATCCATTTGATAAAGTTTAAAAGTCATGAATGATGCAAATGCAAGTAGCATTCTAATAGCTTCTAATCTTATAACGGGGACATAGGTTTCATCATAATCAATGCCTTCTTCTTGATTATAGCCTTTAGCTACTAGTCTTGCTTTTTTCCTAGTTATAACACCTTGTTCATTCATCTTATTTCTAAACACCCATTTGGAACCAAAGTCCAAACTTTATTTCTCTCAAATTGATTTAACTCTTCTTGCATAGTAAGGACCCAAAATTCATCATTCAAAGCATCATCAACATTTTTGGGTTCAATTTGCGAAATGAAGACTAGAGTAACTAAAGACTTAAGTTTAGAACGACTAGTTACCCCTTTTGTAGTATCACCAATGATGAGGTCTTGAGGATGAGCTTTCTTGAATTGCCAATCCTTTGGAAGATCATTCTTTTCAATGGGTTGAGGCATCTCCTCATTTTCTTCTTTTTTAGAATCCTCAATTTCCAAAGGTTTGTTAGCATTTTCTTCTTGAGTTTTCTCTTCCACAAGATCACCTATATCATCATCAACACTACAAATATCCTTTATAGGATCAAGTGAGTTCGATTAATCAAATACAACATGCATGGACTCTTCTACTACAAGAGTTCTTTTATTAAAAACTATATATGCTTTGCTAGAAGTGGAATAGCCTAGGAAAATTCCTTCATTGGCTTTCGAGTCAAATTTCCCAAGATTATCCTTGGTGTTTAATATCAAGCACTTGCATCCGAACACTCTTAGATATGAGATTTTGGGTTTTCTATTGTTCCAAAGCTCATAAGAAGTTTTGTTTAAAATTGGTCTTTTGAAAACTCGATTAGAAATGTAATATGATGTGTTAATGGCTTCCGCCTAAAAGTATAGAGGCAAACTATATATAGTCGTGAAGCATTGTTCTTGCCATTTCCACTAGAGTTCGATTTTTCCTTTCAACTACCCCATTTTGTTAAGGATTTCTAGGAGATGAAAACGTATGTGAAATACCGTTTTCATTAAAAAATGTTTTGAAAAATTCATTTTCAAATTCAGTTCCATGATCACTTCTAATAGAAGTAATGCAAAAACCTTTTTCTTTTTTAACTCTTTTTGTAAAATTTTCAAAAGCGTTAAAAGCATCATTCTTATGAGCAGGAAACACACCTAAGTGAATCTAGAGTAGTCATCAACCAATACATATGCATAGTGCATTCCTCCGAGACTAGCAACTCTAGTTGGTCCAAACAAATCCATATGTATAAGTTCAAGTGGTCTAGAGGTTGACACTACATTTTTGAGCTTAAATGAGGAATTGGATTGTTTTCCTTTTCGACAAGCATCACAAGGTTTATCCTTAGTGATTTCTAGCTTCAGTAAACCAATCACAAGCTCATGTTTGCAAAGATTATTTAAGAGCTTAAAATTTGCATGTCCTAACCTTCTATACCATGTCCATTTGATAAGAACAAGGACAACGAAATTCAAACAAGCATTGAATTCAATTGTTCTCTACTTTATGAGCAAAATGGTGGATTTGACCTCAAGTACAAGCATGGAGCTGAATATTGAAGAATTCAAGCTAATTAGTTTAATTTCATATTCTAAAATTAATTAGCTTGATATGGATGAATTTCAAGAGTATTTGCTATTTTTGGAATCATATGGCAGATTCAAAGACTTATCTATTCAAGAGTCTCTAGTTGTCATTAATGTCATTAATTGTCCTAGTTATTTGAACTTTTATTTATGTCAGCCTTGTGGAGTAAGTTTAAAAGTCTTTTCCTTTAAGGATAAGTTTGTTTTATGCCTATATAAGGGCTGCATCTGTGTAAAATGAATTAAGACCTGATATATGAATTTTAATCAACTAAGTTTAACTTTGTTCTTTTGAAACTTTGCAAGTTTTTACTTGAATTGTTTCACTTCTACCTTTCATTACAATTTCTAGATTGGATTAAATTTAGAATTGTGTGATTGTTCATCTTATAATAGCTAAGTATCTTGCTTCAATAATAAGCAATGGGTTTAGCTCCATCTCTACATTCCATTTTATAATAGCTAAGTATCTTGCTTCAATAATAAGAAAGGGGTTTAGCTCCATCAACACAACCTATCCTTGATTGATCTTGGGTTCATATCACCATTTGTCATGAGAAATAGCCATCAACCATTTAATATCCTTGTTATCAATTTTATTCAAATCAATAACATAGACATTATCAACTCTTTCACAACTAAAAATTACTTTGTCTTCATCAAGACTACTAACACAACAATTCTTAGGGTATAAAGTGACTTTGTTTCCCATATCATATAATTGACTTATACTTAATAAATTATGTTTGAGACCATTAACAAGCAATACATGATGTATAGATAAAGATTGAGAGTTACCGATTTCTCCAATGCCAATAATCTTTCCTTTTGCATTGTCCCCGAAGGTAATATGTCCTCCATCTTTAGCATCAATTTTGTTGAATTGCTCTTAGTCTCCAGTCATATTTCTTGAACATCCACTATCAAGATACCATTTACTTTTTATTCTTGTGGACTTCAAGCACACCTAGAAAACACAATTTATACATTCTTTTGAACCCAAACCTTAATTGTTTTGGGCTTGTTAGTCTCAAAGTAGTCCGAAGGTATCAATTGCAAATGTAGTTTCCTATAGAAGCATACATTGCTAGAGTGACCTTTGGTCATGCAATAAAAACATTCAACATTGGCAAATTTATTTCTCCTAGGATAATATGCTTTCATAGTATGTGAAACATGCCCTGTGTGTTGTGGTAGTGAGGCTTCCTATAACTCTTTTGAGTCATAGTGTGAGACATACATTGATAATGACAATGCATATTTTGATAGCTTTGTGTAACATGTTTATGTGCATTGTGTTGTGTAGCATGCCTATTGTGATTGTGTCTAGTGTACATATAAGCATGCTTTGGTTATAGTGCTCTAGTGTGAGCCTTACCTCTTTGTGTCAAAGGAGGTTGAGTCTTATAAGACCTTCTCTTATTATTTGACACATGAGACCTTTTAGCTTTGAAAGTTTGAGTCTCATTTTTGGAGGTAGAGGCTGTGGAATCATGTGATACAAAATTAATGTGTGATGATGAAGAGGTCATACCATTTTTATATCCAATTCCACTAATATCTCCATGAAATTTTTGAGAATCAAGAATACTATTTAGAGTATCTTTTCCCGTCATGAGTTTATCAATGGAATTCTTCAATTCTTGGACCTCCTTAGAAAGCTTAAGATTTTCATTGTTAGCTTTCTTAAGTTGGTCTTCCAAAGAACTTGAACATTCCAAATCACTTGCAAGTTTTTCATTTAACTTAGCAAGTTTAGAAAAATCATTTTTCAAGTTTTCGAATTGCTTGGATAAGTTTGTTAACTCATGCTTATAATGCTTTTCTTAGAAAGTAAGCTTTTGCATTTAAGTAAAAGTTTGCTCATAATAGAGCTCTCATCATCATCATCATAGTCATATTCACAATCATCACAAGATGAGTTAGAAGTAAACGGTACCTCATTTTTGTCCTCAAGAGCCATGAAGCAAAGGTTGACCACTTCTTGTTGTTCCTCTTCCTTTTCGAATTCGGAGGAGTCATCCCAAGTAGCTTTGAAGGCCTTCTTCCTATCCTTTGCTCCCTTGTTCTTGAATTTGAGTTTGGGGCATTCACTTCGAATGTGACCTAATTTCTTGCATTCATAGCAAGTAACTTCTTTGGATTTCTTCTTACCATCTCCTTCATGCTTTTTATTGAAGTCTCTTATTCTTGAGAATTTCTTGAAACTTCTAGTGAGTATGGCAATATCACCATCTTCATCAATAGAATCTTCAATGTTTTCATTTTCATTATCATCTTATGAAGCTTTTAGTGCAATGCACTTTTTCTTTTCTTCCTTTACTTCTTGCTCTTTACCTCTTTGCTTTATTGTAAGCTTATGAGTAAGAAGCTTACCAATAAGCACATCGGTTGAAAGAGTAGTAAGGTCATGAGCTTCCTCAATTGAAGTAACTCGAGATTCCCAATCCTTCTTAGGTAGGATTCTTAGAATTTTATTATTTACTTCTTCCTTGGTGAAATGTTTACCAAGTTTCTTCAGGGTGGTAATAAGAGCATTAATGCGATTTTTCATCTCGGTGATTGATTCTTAAGGCTTCATCTTGAAGAGTTCATACTCATACATATGGAGTTGAACCTTCTTGCTTCTTACTTGAACATTGCCTTCATAATAATTTTCCAAGGTTTCCCACATTTCCTTGGCCGAAGTGCAATGTTGAAGCTTGCCTCCTTCCTCTCTTGACATGGAAGAGACTATAGTGATCATAGCCTTTTTATTTTTATGATTTCCTTCTTGTTGAACGGTGCTCCAATCATCTATTGGAACATCAGTTATCACACCATCAATTGAAGCTTTGAGTGGTTCCCAACTTTTTCGGATAATGTCCCAAAGTTTGATAGAATCACAATCTAGATAAAGTTCCATTTTGAACTTCCAATGAGGATAATCACTACCATCAAAGAATGGTCTAAAAGAAAAAATGTTTTGAGATTCACTCCCCATGATCTTGTATTCTAGCAATGAAGTTCCTAGAATTCAAGCTCTGATACCAAATGAAAATGCCTTGGAGGGGGGGGGGAGGAGGGATGAATAAGGCAAATGATTAAAATCGAAATTAAATCGAATTGAACAACAAATTAAAAGAATGTTAAGAAGGAAGAATAATGAACACAAGAATTTAAGGAGTTCGGACTCAACAACAATCCTACGTCTCCACCTAACTTATCCCCAAATTAGGATTTTTAATCACCCACAATCTTAATCATAAGGTTGAGTTTACATAA
This sequence comes from Mallotus japonicus, assembly GCA_949634005.1. Classification (NCBI taxonomy): domain Eukaryota; kingdom Viridiplantae; phylum Streptophyta; class Magnoliopsida; order Malpighiales; family Euphorbiaceae; genus Mallotus; species Mallotus japonicus. Next base: position 5,603 of record CATIWK010247754.1, read on the forward strand.
GAATTTAAGGCTCACTCTTTTAACCTTACAAATAAGAGTTTCTAGGCTCACTCTAAAACCAATTCCTAAGTGTTTTAATGGCTAAACACTTAAACCAATTGCTTTAGAATAGAATCTCACTTCCCGTTTTCTAAACCCAGAAAATAGAAGAACAAGAATATCTATTCTAATCACCCACCAACTCTCTCAAGAGTTTAGACAATAATGAAATGGTTTTAAAGAAAATTAAGTGCTAAATTGAATGCTTGAGAGTATGTAATTGATTAACAAGTTTCTTAACCTCTAAATGAGTTTCAGAGGTTGTATTTATACTTGAGTAATTCAATTATAGCTGTTAGAAACAATGATTTCATTTCCAACAAATTCAAACACCATTTGAATAAAATTTGGACTTTTGAGCTGTAAATACTCTGCTCCCGGTTGGGATATTCAAAAATATGTCCGTTATAGCCATTGTGTTTAAATGCTGCACTGGTCAGGGGCACTGTCCCGGTCTAGACCAAGCTCGGGATATGCACTAGACAAAAATCTTCAGAATGGTGAAATTTGGTCTTGCTCGAGCCACATTATCCCAGGCAGGATTTGTAGTCCCAGTCCTGATCCCGGTCAAGATCAGGGATCGAGATTTACACTGTTTCTTTTGTCAATTTTGGTGCATTTCAATCTTGATCCAGATCCTTTGATCCCGGGTGGGACATCATGTCCCGGTCGGGATCGGACCCAGGATTTTTGATGTGATTTGCCTTAAACAGTGCAAATTACTTCATACTTGATCCTAGTAGTGATCGTGCTCGTGATCACTTACTCATAATGATTTTTCTTTGATAATACATCATTATTTTGACCTCCAATTTGATCCTACCTTATACACACTTAAATAAACATATTAAATGCTCAAAATTAAGCTTGTTAAGATAAAAAATAAGTTCGATTATTGTTAAGGCCAACATCCATTAATGTCCTATTCATATGTTCAGCCATACCATTCTGCTATAGAGTACTAGAAATTGTCAAATGTCTAACATCCCTTCAGACATATAAAATAAGTTAAATTTATCCGAACAAAACTCCAAACAATTATTAGTGCAGAGACGCTTCACCAGCTTCCCAATTTATTTCTCAATCATAGTCTTCCACTGCTTGAAAGTAGCAAACACCTCACTCTTATGCTTCAAAAAGAACACCCAAACTTTCCTTAAGATATTATCAATGATTGTTAACATATAACTTGCACCACCCTTAGTAGGAACTTTGGATGACCCCCAAAGATATAAATAAACATAGTTAAATGTCCTTTTAGTATTGTGAAAGCCCTTATTAAAACTTATCTTTTTCTGTTTCCTAAATATGCAGTGGTCATAAAACTCCAATTTCCCAATCCGACCATCTATCGGTCCTCTTTTACTCAACTTCACCAAGTCATTCTGACTCATATGGCCTAGTTGTAAATGCCAAAGTCTATTATTTGACTTGGAGAAAGTGATGACGACTGTATCACCTACAATGGTTAAACCCTCAAAGACGTACAATTTGGCATAGCTCAAGCGCCTCTTCATCACAGCGAGAGAGCCCTTAGTGGTCTTTAATGCTCCACCTCCACCTGAATAACTATAACCTTCACTGTAAAGGCAGAATTGAAAATAAAATTTTGGAGTAAGTCAAGAATACGCCGAACACTCTTAAGTGTTTTGATGATCCTATCATGTATCTTAATTCTGACCAAACCAATGCTGACAATCTTAAGTGTTATTACTGTAAGAAAAGGGGTCATGTCAAGACAGACTGTTCAAAGTTGAAGAATATAACTAAGAGGAGTGATAATAAAGGTGGTAAAGCTAGTGTTATTGAAGATATATAAGGTTTTGACAATCAAGGGACCTTATCATTATCACTGATAGTAAGGTTAATTCAATAAAAAACTGGATATTGGACACTATTTGCACAGTCCATATGACTCGCAATCGAAAATAGTTTCCAGCCTATGAACCAAGAGATACGAAGACTATTTTGATAGGGATATACCCTAGGCCAATCATGTAATGACCATATTTTGACATTATCATAATTCATTTATTAATAAAGAGGTATATTCATTATTACTGGCTAATTCTAATAAGTTCCTTGAATAGTTAATTCTACCTAAGGCCATTAAGTATGTGACTTAATAGTAAAACTCTTAGGTGATACTTGAATTCTATTCTAAATTATCCCTAATCGGTTATTATCATTGAAACAATAATGAATAAAAGACTAGTATGATGTTGATTGATGATTATGCTTTTCTAATAATGTATATAAGATATTAAGTCAACTCATTAGTACATATTTGAGATATGATGTACTAGATCTACTCGCTATAAGAATACTACATGGATAATTGTTATAAGTTATTCTCATCACAATAGTATTATTATAGTCCTTGACCTAAAATCAACATGGTTTCCTATATAATGAGTTCTGTATTTTGACACACTATAACTTCATCTTCAACTAGATGATAAATCAGTTGTGATTGGATATAGAATGAGTTATATGAGAAATGTGAGTGATTGAGATGAAATTTATCCCTCATTTATTATGAGAAGATATCTATGGGCCCCTCGATGAGTTAGACTGAGGAAAAATGTATGGCTATGCTGGAATAAATTGACAAAGAGTTATCAATATCAGATAAAGAGTTATCAGTATCAGTCTACTTGGAATCGAGAAATAATATGATTGAATAATATAAGGATGACATAAACCATACCTTATGTTTGATTAAGATATCATGTGACAAAAGGACTATAATACATCCTGTGGATTAGGTTATGTCAGATTCTCAGCCTTCACACAACTTAAGTAGTCATACTTTCTTGCTAGAGGCCACTTATGACATGTGGGCTAAAATGGAAATTTTAGGCCTATTGCCAATGTTGCGTAAACCAACAGTAGTCATAATTATATTTGATTATTTCCTTATCTTAAATATAATAGGAAGGAATTCTATTTTGGTTTATATTTATTTTCTTATTTATTTAAGGTATGTGTTATCTTAAATAAAAGTGAAAATAATTCTATTTTTAGAATTGGAATCAAAATATAAATAGAAGGTAAACCTACCAAAAACGTTTTTGGTAAGTGAAGGGTTTGAAAAAACCGTAAATGGGATGTCTATATATACATCTATTTCTCTAGAGTTCTTAGTTACCTCATTTTCTCCTCCTTCTTCCACTTTTTTTTTTAAACAAAAAAAACATACATAGAGAAAAAGAACTAAGAAGATTCTTAGAGAAAAGGTGCTAGCATGCCAACACTGCTTTAGTCATCTTTTTTGTTTAGATATTGGTAGAGGATGTGGCTTTATCGACAACGTTGTAATCCGATAAGAAGACACAAAAAGCTCGAGGTAGGGTGTCACTAGTGTGAACCCCATCTCATCCTTTCAGCATTCTTGCCTTATGATCGTTTAGATGAGTTTTTGAATCCTTCTTAATCGGTTTAACCGAATTACATGGATTTTTTTAGGGTTTCGTGATTAAAATTTTTAATTTCCACTACATGTTTGCATCATGGATTCCCAACACATTCTACCACGAACCATAAGACTCTCTACCTGAGTCTCAGGATTAACCACCAACTGTTTAATTTTCTCCTTAGAAAACAAAGCATCAGACACTTTTTCAAGAGAATTTTTATCATGACTATACAACAAAGTATCAACAAAAGTAGCATAAGACGAAGATAGGGAACAAAGGAGAATCAAAGCCAAATCCTCATTCTCCACCTTTAACTCCTTGTTTTCTAGGTCAGAAACTATCTCCTTAAAAATAGTCAAATGATCCTTGAGGGATGTACCTTCTGTCATATGGTGAGAGTACAAATGCTGCTTCAGATGCATTTTACTAGTGAGGGTTTTCTTCTTGCATAATTGCTCAAGCTTCATCCATAACGAAGCGATGGTCTCTCTTTCAATAAATCTTGCAAAATATTATTAGACAAATGAAAATGTATTTAAGCCAAGGATTTACAATCTCTATACCGCTTTTAATACAATCATTCCCCGAAATAGCATCATCCAAATCAATCTGCATAAGTGTGACATGAATCTTTACTTGCCATAGAGAAAATCTTAAGCTGTAATCCAAGAATGGAATGTCGTACTTCATTGAAGCCATTATTCAAATAAAAATGCCAAGATTAAAAGGGTCTAATAGAATCTTAGCTCTGATACTAGTTTATTGCGTAGCAAAAGCAATCAAAGTGCACAAACAAATAATTAAACATAAAAAAATAACAGTAAACTAAAGACGTAGAGAAGCAATACATAAGAATTTACATGGAAAACCCCAAGATGGGAAAAAACCACGAGTAGAGGAGGGGAGGATTTCATTATATTGTAAAATAACTTACAAAGGTGTGTTAGGGCGACTGATAATAATCTAATCACATTTACCAAACCCTAAAAATAGGTATTTATACAAATAGAGTATAAGTGGAGACAAAACAAGGAGAGACAATAGATTTCTAAATTGAGGTCAACCATGTTATTTGTCACAGGGTCATGTCATACCCGTGCTTCAAGCCGTGCTCATCACTAGACCAAATGGCATATCCTGATATAACTTATAACATGACTGTGTCTAAGGTCGTGCTATGTCACTCTCTAGATAGTATGGCATATTCCGGCACATGCACACGCATGTCCATGCTTAGGCAATACTCCATCTGGACAAAACATACATCTCAACACGGCCCAAGGCTCGACCATGCTGTGATCCAAAATGTCAAAACCATCAAATAACTATTAAATTCACGTCACAAACTTAACAACCATATTATATATGATTTTACTGTCACTTTATAATAATTTTGATAGCTTTCAAAAAAAATCATATAAAAATGTGAAACAAATTAAAATAATAGAATACAATATATATTTATTGATTTTTAGTTAATTTGTAATTAAAAATAAATATATTAAAACTTTTATAACATATTATTTTTGCAATGTATTACAATATTATACGTTATAAAGATAATTGTGTTTTATAAACTATAATGAGGTTGACTATAAATTAACTATGTTTTATAAAATGAAGTGAGGTCTACCGCAAGTTAATACAGTTTATGAATAAATTATAAGTTTTCGGTAATTTTTGTATATTTTAATCCAACACTCTGAATTGTTTTAAATAATCTAATATTTAAAATTGTGAAGGTATTATTATTATTATTACTATTACTACTACTACAATTACTACCATTACTATTATTATTACTATTATTATTATATTATTATTATTACTACTACTACTACTACTACTACTACTACTACTACTACTACTACTATCCCGTTAACTATAATAGATTGAGCAGACGTGACAGTAATAGAATACACATGGCATCCATGTACTCACTGAACTTTACACCTCGGACACCCATGTCAGATCCGCATGCCATATAAGATATCCACTAACATTTTTTATTTTGAGTTTTCAGGACAGAAACGTGAGAGAGAGAGAGAGAGAGAGAGAGAGAGAGAGAGAGAGAGAGATAGAGAGAGAGAGAGAGCGAGAAAGAGAGAGAGTAGAATCAAGTTAAAAGTAGATAAAATGAGATTTTAATATGTCAAAACCTATTAGGAGAATACACTTTTTGTCATGCAGGTTTGATGGATCAATATAAATGTAAAGCAAATCTTTTTCTATTTGACATTTCAGTATATCTAA
>CATIWK010247800.1:0-12946 GCA_949634005.1 Mallotus japonicus
AAATTTTATATTTTATCTTAAATTAATTATATTTTATAATACAAATAAAATTATTAATTAAAATATATTATTCTTCAAATATTTATTGTAAAATAGCCTAATTAAAAGAAATATTTTTTAAATTGTCTAATTGAAATACAATTGAGTTTCAAATTTATTTAAAATATAACATAAATTATCATGTTGACAAAACTAATTGAATTTATCCAAGTATAAAAAATTTATTCAACATAAAAGTGTAGGGACTCAATGTATAGAAATAAAAGTACAATGGCCAAATCCGAAAAAAAATAAAAATGCAAGGGTCCAAAATAGGGTTAAGCCATATTTTAAATTTAAAAAGGGTCTATTTGAACTATTTTTAAAAGTTTATGGGTTTTTTTATACTTTTTTTTTATGGTGTTATTTGCTCTTTTCATAAAAGTTAAAGGATTTTTTTTTTACCTTTTGCCGATAATAAATAAAATGGGAAATGAAGATAAGCCACACCACCAACATTATTTCTTTTTGGCGTGGTGGCAAGGGCATTACATGCTCTTGTGGAGGTGGGCTGTTCAAATCAGTACTCCACCCTAAACTAACAAACTAACCTAACATACTAACAAATCGTTGTTAAAAAAAAAAAAAACATTATTTCTTTTTTGAACGGTCACCACCAACACTATTTCTGTAGCGCAGTTGACCATTATTACAGACAATGAGGTAATAGCTATGCAATGCATATGTCCACATTTTGTACAATGACTGCTGACTGATACTTGCAACTTGAAGATTATGCATCTTTTATCATGTGGTGCCATTACTTGGTATGATAACAGACTAAATACAAGTGATATGTTGACGTAGGCACATGCATCAAACATGAAGTTTGATCGGTTATTATCGGCTCAAAACATTGAACTCCACCTATACAATGTGCATTAGCTCCACTCACACATGAACAGCAGTAAATCTATCTGACTTGGACTGAGTCACTCAAGTTGATTATTAGACCAAGACATTGCATTATCAACTTCACATTTCAATCGTACAAGAATTTTATTTTATTTTGATTCACTGAATAATAGAATCCGATACCTAAAATTAGGCAAATACAGAGTGAGCACAATGTTCTTACCAAGAAAAAAAATGATCATTAAAAATTAAAAATACATGCCTATGCGAATCCACATGCTAATCCCTCAATCGATTCCTGATATTATGTACCAAAGTCATCAAACCCAAAGGAAAGAAAGTGCCCCCTGTATACAGGCCGAAAAGAATGCTTGATTATTCATGGAAAAAGGTCGGTACACTGAGGACGCTGCTCAGTGATGTGCGGTCCTGACAATATTGATGAATATTGATTACATATTCATGAAAAGAACCTGCTAAGCATGAAAAGTGAGTAAATAACCCCGCAGATATCGAGTTTCTTATGTTTACTTTAATAAATTTGCTTGATTCAGATGCTATTAATAGTACAAAATATAAATGATGAAAATCTTTTTGAATTTACACTCTTCAAGTAATAGGATGAACTCATTACTAATTAGAAAGGGTGTTCTACTCTATATTGATCTGTAAGAGCCTTCAGCCTCAGACCACAAAAAGGACATCATCTCTGTTAAGAAAAACTATCAAAGCAGGATTAGGAAATTTTTCCTGTTGCAATTTTTACTGGTAAAGCACCACCCTGTATCAAGAAAAGCTTGCTAAATGAATGGCATTATTTACAACTAAATGAAAAACGTAGCTTGCCTTTACAATTCAACACCAAGGCCACTTGGCATCACGCCACTTGTACTTATGTTCCCCATAATTCCTATCAGTAAAATTTCCTGGGCAAAGTCTTTCATCTTGCAAATGCTTATCATCGTAGCTTGCAGGCGCCTGACAGCATTGAAGCTTTTGATCACGTAATATGGCTTCCTCCCTGTATTTAGGGTTACTATATCTTGGGTGCTGGATAAATTGCACATTTTCCCACCACAATTTAAGAGCCTACACAATAACATGGTGAAGGAGAGTGAACATTTTTATAGATTTCCAATCATTATGGATCTGTGTTAGAAGCAGATTTTAAAATGGGTATTCAAATAAAAAATGAGAAAAAACAGCAACTATTTGGATGTGAGTGTGTGTGTATATATATATTCAAAAAAAAAAAAAGGGACGAAAGTTTTTGTAAATTTTAATTAAGGATTTCATGAATGTGAAACTTCTCAAGGCAATTAGCAAAAGGAGATTAATTAAGTCAACAGAACTGCTGCCAAGATCAAGCCTACAACGAAGAGAACATTTATTAACTAGACTCTACTTACATGCCAATATATCCAGAGTGAAACTTTATGAGGCATCAACCAAAAAAAGACCGAGTGATCAGACACTAAAACCGAGGGGATTCTTTTAGCTTTCAATGTAGCAACAAAATAGTCACCAAAATCAGGGTGTTGAACTGAAATAATCACTGATAAGCTGTCCCCTGGAGCATTTGCTTTAATGTGCCAATTCCCGAGCATATCCTGCAAATTTAATGAATGTTAATTTAAAGAGTGAGTGAAGAACCTATTAGCTATAAAGGTCCAGACAATTGAAAAACTGAAGATCAAAAGAAATGAATTTTGGTTGGTGTAGGTTGCATAGCTCTCACATCATTTAAAATGTCTCTGATATGCTTGACCCAATGTCCATATATTATTTGCTTAAATACGGTCATTCTATATTTCAATTGACCTGTGAATTCAAAGAGCTCACTATATATCCCTTGGTTTAGTTTTTATTACTCAATATTAACATATTTAAACATTAGTAGAGCTCCACACTCTATCTGAATCCAATAATTGATAACACTATTTGAAGGAGTATTGCTATATATAGGGCAGAACCAACCATATTGCAGATGGATTCAAAATTCAGTCCATGAACATATAAAAATAAACATTCATTGTTCGATTATTCAAATAAGATGCTGGAATTCCTGATCCCCAATACAAAAATGTGCCGCATTAACCTGAAAGATATCTAATTCATTACCTGATCCTAGTACACATGTTACTGCTCTATATAACAAACACCAATGGACTCAGGGCAGATTGTTCTCAATCATAGCACAAATACTAAAAAGGAGGGCGTGAAATATTTTATGGATTCAGGCACAATGTTTAGATAATATTACAGCATGATGCCTAGAGTATTGCAGTATGTATCCAAAGAGAATAGTGGGAATGTTGGAAACCATAAAAACCTGAGAAAGCCATGAATCAACGGGACTCAAAGAAAAATATTAAAAAACACAATGTATATTGACAAAGAGAGACAAATCTTAACACACTGTGCACGATCAATTAAAAAAGGTACAACAGCAAGGCAATTACTGAGACATACCATAAATGGGCTGACATGCAGTGGCTTTCCCACTAAATCAGAATTTGGATTGAAAACAAATGTGACTCTTTCACCCCATGGTGTATTTGTTACCTACACCAGAATCATCACCAAGGTCAGCAATGAGTACTCGATCAAAACATTACCACAGAAGAAATTTAAAACACAAAGACATGATAATTATACAATTAGAAATGATTATACATAAAACTCCTACAATTGTCAATCTAGTTCCCACTTGAGGATGAAGATGGTGCCTTTAAAGCACCAGCACATATCATACATCATGGCAAGAATTTCAGAATGTTCTGCAGCATGAATCATCCACACTACATTTATTTCATCCAAGAAAAAAATAGAAGCCAAATGCTTATTTACATATAAAATTTGAACCAAATAAATTCTACATGGTTTCTGTTTCATGATATAATATAAACTGTAGTAACATAAATTGTAAAGCACAAAATTCACATAAAAGCTCAGGAACAAATTTTGGCAATGCCATTGGCTTGAGGTTAAGAGCTGACTCAGATGTATTCTTTCTTAGTGTCCCTTAACTAAGTAACTTCTAAAAAGAACAGAAAAATCAGTAAAAAAAACAAACTTTAAAGAAACAAAAACAAAAGGAATATTGGGGTGGCATAGAAAATTTGAGCTTCTGCATTTTTTTTTTCTGAAAGTAGATGAAACTAACCTCAGCAATGCACTTGTTTAGATGATGAATGGAGCCCTCAAGATCATAGCAATAATACAAACTCAATGGATTTTGCTCATATCCCACGCTAGGAGGTATTGTCAAGAGAAAACTGCACAAACAAAGTAGCATACAGTTACAGTTATAATTAATTCATCAATTCAACCACCACCAAATAAATTAAACTAAGAATTAGCCAAACACTAAAGCAGCATGTCTAATTATCAAACGCACTTACACTGGTCCGTTAGTGTCTGCAATCCCGCGAGCTTTATCAGCGGAGAGGTGATCGGGCGGCGTGCGGGAGGAGCGGTCAAGGTCGAAAAGAGCATAACGAACAGGGTAGCGAAATGAGTGGCGGACAGGATGACGGCGCTCATGCCAGACGGTGCCTTCGTAGAAAGAGACGGAGTCAGCATTGGGGTCAGAGTGTGAAGAGCGGAGGCGCGTGAGGAGAATGCGGAGGAGGAGGAGGACAGATAGAGCAAGGGAAGTGAAGCATGCTGAAATGATTGAGAAGAGAAGATAAACGGCTTCCATTAATTTCTCTTTTGGCGACGATTTGTAGATAGAATGGTTGGATGGTTTTTGAGCTGTGGGTTCGCTTGTTGACTTCTTTACGGATGCTGGGGGGGAGCTATGCTTTGTAACGGCCTATCCAAAAGGCGCCTGGGCTTTGCGAAGCGGTCCAAGGGATTCTCCACGCCCACCTCATCACAACCATCCATTTATGTGATCCCAGTTGGATAACAGAAGAGCCGACGTGTTCTCTCACACGTCAACATAAGCGCCGAAGTGCTATCACATATGTCAATAAAGGGTATGACATGTCATAAGCCACATCATCAAATGGGATGCCGTGTGTTCAGCCACATAATCAAATTGAATGACGTGTTAAATACCACATCAACACATTAGATGATATGTTAATATACATGTTATTAAATTATACGATATATTATTAGCGAGGCTATAGGATTTGATGACGTGTACCTGGCTACTTCAACAATAATAGATGATGTGTTCAGAGCCACATCATTGAATGGATAACATGTATATTGCCCTATCATTCATTTTATATCAATTGATGATGTGTCTTTAGCCACTTCATGTCAAATGATGATATGTCTTCAGTCATGTCAACTTTTATGATGACATATGTACATATTCACATCATCATATGTGATGACATGAGCATATCCATGTGAACAGAAGAGATGATGTGCACAGTGCCACATTAGCATAGAGTCCAGGTGGATTATGCCACAATATTAGTTTGTACAGGGTGGTATCGCCACGTGAGCGATGTTATTTAGATATGATAGTGATGCGGTCACGCGTGAAAAGCATTTGACAGTAGCCGTTGATAATATGTGCAGCGATAAGGGGATGCAGGGGATCATAACCCGAGGTCACACGACAACTATGAAGGGCAAAAGGTGGTTTGTTTTTGTTAGGGTTGGTGATCCAGCCGTCGATGTGGGTGACCAAGGACAATGTCACAGACTTGTCACGTGGTTGATCGAGTGGAGGCAAATCCATATGCAGAGAAACTTGACAACCATAGGAATGGTTCCACATAGGCCTAGAAAAGACATAATTACCCGGCATAGCAACGTGGCAAAGCAGGAGTGGTAGATGTAAAAGAGTTGGAAAGTAGAGAATTGTGTCAAGAAGAGTTGAGTTCAGGGAGAAGCGGGCGATGGAAACAATGTGTGGGTGTGAGGCAGAGAGTGTGAAATAAATCGCCATGGCAGGGCCTCTTTCTCTTTGTTCATAATAATAAGAAAAGCTGTCTGTTGGCAAAGCCTCCTCAAATTCTCCGCTCTCAATTACCTTCTTTTCCTCATTTATATAAATAATTCCATCGGCCAGACCACACATCTTCCTGTGGTTGGCGAAAGAAAGAAAGGAAAGTTTTAAGTGAGGAGGAAATGGCTACAAATACAATAATGCAGGGATTAGGAGGTGCAGCGGCTTTAACTTCCTCCAATTCTTTCCATTCCAACAAATTTCAACTCCTATCTCGTAGATCCCTTTCAGGTTCGCTTGGTTGTTTATTAATTATTTTGATATGCTCTTCTCTTCTCTTCTCTGCTCTGCTCTTATTATCTGAATCTTTTGTTTAATTTGATTTAGAGAGGAAAGGGAGCTTCCTTGTCGTCAGATCTGATGCCAGCCTCAACTTCAACTTTGCTGCTAATTCAAGACCTCGCAGGCCTCACCAATTGATCACCAATGCTGTTGCTGTAATTCTCTCTCAATTTTTTTCCCCTCTTCTTTCTATTATTATTCTATCGATTCATTAACTCTATTCCTTTTGCTTTTCTTTTCTTTAGACAAAAGCTGACAGTTCGGCTGCTTCAACTGCATCTAAATCCCCCGGGTATTCTATTGTGTTCATATAATTCTGTTACCTATTCTTTTCATTTGTGATGTTAGAGATGTTAAAGAAATAGTAACTATGGAGTTGGCATTCAATGTTTAGTCATACTTCTCATTCTCATTCTGCATTGAATGAAAGTTGTACCCTTTACTTTCTTATTTCTTATAGAATCATAAAGTACCAACTCACAATGCAATGTTTTGAGGGTTTATTTTACTGAGCGCAGCTATCTGAGTGTTTTATGCTACATGCATAAAAAGGCATTAAAGTGTAAAAAACCTTACTTCTCCTTGCTCTCATAATGATAATGATATGCATTGGCCATTGCAATTCTGTCTATCAAATTGTTGTGCTAGGCTCTGGTTACTTTGTTAATTATCAGATGTCACATAATAAGCATCAATTGGCAAGCTACAGTTGTACGTACTCACCAAGAGTTGTGAGATTGCTCGAGCAGTTACTAGTTAATTAGGATAAATCTGCTAGTCAAAATGCATAGTAATGAGATTCATTAGTATTAGTTCAAGACAAGGATTTTGCCATTAAAGTCGTCATATTTTTTTGAAACATCAGTATTCACTTTTCTTAATGGCATGAACTTAATGACCTGTGACGATGGAGCTGGTCATTTTTTGTGTGGCAACAAAATGAAAGTAATGGTGTTGCTGGCCTGAGCCCAGCCAGTCCAAGTAAGGTCCTGTTTGTCTCACAAGGTCCAACATTAAACTGGATCATTTAAATTTTTTATTTTTTATTTTTATTTATTTTTTTATTATTATTATTTTTTTTTGTGTAATGGATATATATTCATAAAGTAATTCATTAGTAGCCGGAGGAGTGGAATTTGATACTTGGTTTGATCAAATGAGCTGCTAATTTATTTTTCACTGAATCTTCATCAAAATTATGAGAATGCACTAGGCAAGACTAAGGAGCATGTTGAATTTTGCCCATATGAAATCCTGAAAGGACTTGAAAGAGTCAACCTAGATGCTAGTGGCAGTTATCTTAGTCCACCAGTATTATATAATGCTCAACTGTGCACTTTATCTCTCAATTTTCTAGCCTTGAGATTGATGAATGTAGGATAATTTCATTGTTTTATGCTTGTTGATGCTACCTTATTTGCATCATACCTTAAATACATTTGTGTTTTGTGATCAGACATGAACTTCTGCTCTTTGAGGCCCTAAGAGAAGGCTTGGAAGAAGAAATGGACAGAGATCGTACTGTTTGTGTTATGGGCGAAGATGTGGGTCATTATGGAGGTTCTTACAAGGTGACAAAAGGTCTGGCTGATAAATATGGGGATCTCAGAGTTCTTGACACCCCTATTGCCGAGAACTCCTTCACTGGTATGGGCATTGGAGCTGCCATGACTGGCTTGAGACCAGTTGTTGAGGGTATGAACATGGGATTTCTCCTTCTGGCTTTCAATCAGATCTCAAACAATTGTGGTATGCTCCACTACACATCAGGTGGCCAGTTTAAAATACCCATTGTCATTCGTGGACCTGGTGGAGTTGGCCGGCAACTTGGGGCTGAGCACTCGCAGCGCCTGGAATCATATTTTCAGTCAATTCCTGGGATCCAAATGGTTGCATGCTCAACCCCCTATAATGCCAAGGGCTTGATGAAAGCTGCAATCCGAAGTGAGAACCCAGTGATACTTTTTGAACATGTTTTGCTGTACAACCTCAAGGAGAGAATACCTGATGAGGATTATATATGTAATCTTGAGGAAGCCGAGATGGTTAGGCCTGGAGAGCATGTCACTATTTTAACCTACTCACGTATGAGATATCATGTAATGCAGGCTGCCAAAACTCTAGTGAATAAGGGTTATGATCCAGAAGTGATTGATATCAGATCACTGAAACCATTTGATTTGTACACAATTGGAAATTCAGTGAAGAAAACACATCGTGTGCTGATTGTTGAGGAATGCATGAGGACTGGTGGAATAGGTGCTAGCTTGACTGCAGCTATCACCGAAAACTTCCATGATTATTTGGACGCTCCTGTTGTATGCTTGTCTTCACAGGACGTTCCAACCCCTTATGCTGGGACGTTGGAGGAATGGACCGTGGTTCAACCTGCACAGATCGTAACAGCAGTTGAGCAGCTGTGCCAGTAATTATAGTAACATAAATAGCCATCACCATTTGTGGTAGAGTTCTCATGTTCCTATTCTGTGAAACACTTCTTTTCAGCGTTGGATGGAGTCCGCAGTTTAATTTCACAATTTATTAGCAATTTTGTGTTGGTTGAAATTCACAAGTACCCATCAAGTCAAAGGCTTTGTTATTCTAATTTATCTTTGCATTAAATTATCATGTAGTCGTTTGTTGGTAGATATGTAGACTCATCATCATTTCTACCATTAAGTAAGTTTGTTGGGATAAAACGATGCAACTATAGACTAATTTGTATTGAGGAGTTACTTGCAGCAATGATCCGAGTTACTCTTATGGTTAAATAACTAGAAAGTGACATTCTTTTGCCTGTGATATTTCTTTTCCATCCTCATGTTGCTTATCGTGTTTGCTAGAGGCTAATTTGATGATCAGGCCATCTTCATGTTTGTTCACTTATACTTTGCAAACAAATATGTAAAATTATCATTTGGTTTTGTATGTCGACCGAGCATAAAGTGCCATTAGCTTTTCTGAAGGCATGCATGTCAAGCGGCAGCTGCAGCAATTAAAATCCATAAACTTCTGTATCAAATTAAACATGTAACTATGAAAATTATAGTTCTTGCATGCGGTTGCTTGATGTAAAGCTTGTCTGCTACAAATCATTTATCAAAACTCCATTCCATCTGCTGCAGCTACAATATGATGATGTGACAAGAGCTTTTCAAAAATTCAAAAAAAAAAAGCACCTTAACTAGAACAGGTCGAATGGCCTGGCCCAAAAATGAATTGGACCATGGCTCTTTTTTTAGGTTTTAATTATTTATGGTCTTTTTTTTTTTGAACAAAATTTATGGTCCATTCAGCTCCTACCATCCAACACCAATACGTTGCTTGGTCCACATGTCTAGCTGGGCTATTTCTTAATTCGTATCGTTTTTTTCCCCTTTAATTCTTTTTTTTTTTAAAAAAAGCACGAAAATACGAAATATATGTGCTTAAATACTGTTATTACTTGTGAGTTAGACACATTTTTTTTTTTTAAGATTGAGCAGTTTAGTGTCATTGCTCCCTTCAAAATATGTATAAATTAAGTATTCGATTTTTACCTCTTTTCCCCTAGTTTAAAAAAAAAAAGCTTTATGTCCACTACCATTAATAGTTGGAATTATAACTTTTTAGGTGATTACCTCACAAATTAAAAAAAAAAAAAAAAATTCAGCCATAAAAAAAATTTAAGGTTTGTATTATTGTTACTTGTTAGTCTATTAAAAATAGTCAAATATACAAGACCCAAACAAAACCAAACAAACCCCAACACCCCCCCCCCCCCCCCCCCCCCTCTGTAGAGATATGAGCTGAATGGACGGAGAAGTATTTCATGGGCAAGAAGGTGGCTATGAAGCTCATTGAAAGAGACAGGTTCAGATCTGAGATTTAGAGCCGTGATAATGCTATGGTATTCAGCTCCAATATTGCGATCAATAATCGCATTAAATTCAGCAGGAGTCATGGTGCGACCAGCAGAAGATAATTCATCAAAGAGAGATTTTGCACGATGAAGGTATTGAGAAATAGTCATATCATTCTTTTTCAATTCTTGCAATTCAATGTTTAACTGAAGTTGCTTGTTTTGACAAATAGAGCCAAAAGAATTGGCAAGGGCTAACCAAACAGCTCGAGATGAAGGAAGGTTAATGATATATGGAAAAACTTCTTCAGTGAGAGAAGAAAGAAGCCAGGTGAGAAGCATTTGATCACGCTGAAACCAAATGTCATATGCTGGATTGGGAATTTCAACAGGAGGGGTGTCGGTATTGAGAATAGTTTGTGGAGATGGGGATTGAGTACCATCAACAAATCCCATTAGTTTTTGGTAGTTTAACAAAGGAATAAATTGTGCTTTCCATGCCAAATAATTTTTGTTGTTCAGTTCTATAGAAAAGGTGTGGGTTGAAGAAGAAGAAGATGGAAGAGAGTTTGAAGTGACAAGAATGAGTTGATTATTTTGAGCCATCATGCTCTGATACCATGTAGAGATATGAGCTGAATAGTATGTTGTATTGTATTATGAATAGAACATATACAGGTACATATATAGATGAGCGGAAACAAAGTAGTGGAATACAAATAAACTAAGTAATGGATAACTAAGCTATAACTGAAATATGTACAGACTTATCAATGATCACATGCTTATATATACGTAGTTGGTGTTGTTCTCTTTCTAACTCTTTCACTTTTTTTTTCTGAAAAAAAATTCTGAGATATGAAGGAGACCATGGCAGTACTTGGTGGTGATGATCGTATGAGTCAATTGCCTGATGACATCCTCTCATTAATTCTTTCGTTCATGAGCGTGAGAGAAGCTGTTAAGGCTAAGTTATTATCTCGCAGATGGAGGTTTCTATGCTCATTCTCATCAAACCTTCACTTTGTTCTTTTATCTGTTAATGGGATTAATCAAATTACTCCAGAGACTTATAAGTATTTCGACAAATTTAAGTCCAATTTCTTGATTGGTGTTACACAAGTCCTGCAGTCTTATCATACTAATCGTAAAAAAATAGACACTTTCCACCTTACTTTTGGCCTTAACGATTACTCTGCTTGTCATATTGACCAGTGGATTACGTCTGCTATTGCCATGAATGTTACAAAAATTTCTCTCAACCTTAAACCTCCTTTTGGTTTCAAACGGTACAACTTCCCTTGTCACCTTCTCCTCCCATCACCCACCAGCAGCTTGAAACATCTCCATGTAGGTTACTGTACATTGACTCCGTCTCTTGAGCATTGTAAAGGGTTCAATTCTTTGACAAGCCTTAAGATCAACCATGTAGAGTTATCTAAATTTCATTTAGACAATATCCTTTCCGGTTGCTTGAACCTTGAGCACTTGATGCTCGAGGAATGTAAACTCGAGCGCTTGATGCTCGAGGAATATAATCTCGAGCACACTTTTCGCATATCTGGTCCATTGCCCAGTTTGAAATCATTGTTTATTTTTGATTACACTTCGGGCTTCAAGGCTCTTGAACTCGATAATCTTGGAAAGCTCGAAACCTTTGAGCACATTGGTTGGGCGAGACAGTTCACATGCCATAATGTTCCTGCGCTTGAGAATGCATGTTTCAGTTTCAACAGTGTTCGACCTCAGGACTCCCTTTACTTGTTTTCTCAATTTGCTATACATCTTCCCAAGCTCGAACGTCTATATTTCTTATTTGATCCTTTATGGGCATTTGATCCGTCATGGATGTCTAAGAAGGTGTGTGTGTGCACCTGCGTATGTAATTATGAAAATTCAGAAAATTTGAATTTATTTTATTTTCTTTCTTTTAAATTACATATTGTGCTCTATGTAGGTAATTGTGCCAGAAAGCATGGATACATTCAGTCATCTCAAAGAACTGGAGTTGGCTGGTTTATTTTCTTGGGATTTCGATCTTCCAGTCATCGAACACATTCTAAATGCTTCTCCTACTCTACAAAAATTTCATATTTCTGTAAGTTTTCCTTCACCCATCTCCATTAATTTATTTTCACTTTTAATATATGATTATATTTCTTTGTTAAATGCATAGTTTCACCCCTTAACTTTACATAATTAACCTCTTACACTCATTAACTTTTATTATATTCTATTCAACTTTTAAACTTTTATTTTAAATCCAACCCCTTTAATACATAAAATCGAAGTATTTTATAAATTAGTGTTGATATGGACAAGAGAAACTTAAATAAACTAAAATAATGTTTAATGAAAGAAAGAATATAATTAAAAATAAAAATTTTCTAACTTTTATAATATTAGTTTTTAATTTTATTTATTTATTTTGAAGCTAATTTTATCATTTTATGTATTTAAAATCATTTGAAATTAAACTTTTATCCATTTTGCTATAGTATGAGTTAAATAGAATAAAAAAGTACAAATTAAAAGATGAAGAGGATTCAAAATAAAAGGTTACAAGTTGAATAGAAAATAATAAAAGTTGAAGAGTGTCAGAAGTTAATCTTGTAAAGTTCAGGGGTGAAACTATACATTCAGCCTAATATTATTAGTAGCAAGTAAACTAAATAATTTATTTTGTTCTAAATCTTCATTGAATCAGATAGGCAGAGATTTGTCATTCAGAGAAAAATGGATAGGCAGTGATATCTCACGTACAAGTTGCAGCAGAAGATTTGAGAGTGAACATCCACATTTGCAACTTAAACAAATAGAGGTAAATGGATTTAGAAAGACATCAATTGAGATGGTGCTAATTAGATATTTGCTTAGACGTTGCATCTCACTGAAGCTGATGGTTGTCAATTTCGTGAGAAAAGAATATAGAGGAGCTGGCAAGTGGTATA
>CATIWK010247823.1:0-24432 GCA_949634005.1 Mallotus japonicus
AAATTATTGTTTACACTGACCATACAGCACTAAGATATCTATTTGCCAAAAAAGATATTAAACCATGGCTGATACGTTGGGTCTTATTATTGCAGGAATTTGATCTTCAGATTAAAGACAAGAAAGGAAGTGAGAATGTTGTTATCGATCACTTGTCAAGATTGGAGCAACATGACAAACTACCACTTGATAAGGGGTAAATCAATGATCAATTCCCTGATGAATTCCTTTTTACTGTTGAGTATGTAGAACCTCCATCATATGTTGACATTGCAAATAATTTAGCTTGTGGAGTGATGCCACAAGAGCTGACGTATCCTTAGAGGAAGAAATTCCTTTCTGAAAGCAAGCATTATTGGTGGGATGACCCTCTCCTCTATAAAATATGTGATGATTGCCTCATGAGGAGATGTTTGCCTACTTTAGAAGTTACTTCCATACTCACACACTGTCATAACTCTTCATATGGTGGACACTTCGGAACATCCAGAACAGCATCAAGAGTACTTGAAAGTGGATTCTTTTGGCCTACGTTATTCCAAGACGCAATGGAATTTGTTTAAAAGTGTGATAAATGTCAAAGAATAGGGACCATCACTAGACGTGATGAAATGCCACTTTCAAATATTCAAGAAGTGGAACTTTTTTATGTTTGGGGTGTGGATTTCATGGGCTCTTTCCTTACGTCTTATGGAAACCAATACATTTTGGTTGGTGTAGACTATATGTCAAAGTGGGTAGAAGCTATAGCAACACCAACTAATGACACTAGAGTCGTCATCAAGTTTTTGAAGAAAATCTTTGCAAGGTTTGGTGTTCCAAAAGCGTTTATCAGTGATGGAGGATCACATTTCTGCAACAAGCAACTTTAGATGCTCCTAAAACGATACGGAGTCCGTCATAGGATAGCAACACCATACCATCCCAAAAAAAATGGCCAAACTGAAATCACCAATAGAGCTTTAAAGTAAATTTTGGAGAAAATAGTAGGAAATTTGAGAAAATATTGGTTAGCAAAACTTGATGATGCTCTATAGGCTTACCGGACGGCTTTCAAAACACCAATAGGTATGGCTCTGTATCGTTTGGTATACGGTAAGGCATGCCACTTACCAGTTGAGCTTGAGCATAGAGCTTATTGGGCAA
Source organism: Mallotus japonicus (assembly GCA_949634005.1). Classification (NCBI taxonomy): domain Eukaryota; kingdom Viridiplantae; phylum Streptophyta; class Magnoliopsida; order Malpighiales; family Euphorbiaceae; genus Mallotus; species Mallotus japonicus. Next base: position 1,147 of record CATIWK010247823.1, read on the forward strand.
CCAAGGCAGTGGATTTTAATATGAACGCAGCTAGAAAGAAAAGAATTTTGCAACTTTATGAACTTGAGGAACTTCATTATTCAGCTTACGAAAATGCCAAAATATACAAAGAATGGACTAAACGGTGGCATGGTAAGAAGATTGCCCTCAAATCTTTCAAAAAAGGTGACTTAGTCCTGTTATTCAACTCTAGACTATGAATATTTCCAGGAAAGCTTAAGTTCAAATGGAGTGGCTCTTTAAAGTTGTCCATGTATTTGATTATGGGGCCCTTACATTAGAAAATGTAAGAGGAGAGCAATTTAAGGTCAACGACCAAAGATGCAAGCAATATCAAGATGGAATGCTAATAAAGGATAAGGATAGTCTTCCTCTCCATCTAGCTAACTGAAAGTATCCTTATCAAGTCAAGCTATAGACTATAAATTTAGCATGCTTATAGTTTAGATTTTTTTTCTTATTAGGAAGTTATTTATCTTAATATTATGCTTTCACATTCTATTTTTTGTTTGTTTGTTATTCTATTTTCATGTTACTAAGTATTTATTAAGAGCATGATCATAAGGCATAGAATGTTTTAGCTAATGTGCAATGTTTGGCATGTCATTAGGTGCAGGGTGAAATCTGCGTTCACTGCAATTCACGCGATCGCTAGATCAATTTCCTAGGAGATTTCCACGATCGCGTTAAAAGATGCGATCGCTAATTCAAAGCCTCTTCGAAGCTTTGCCATCTATTGTGATCGTGTTCCAAATACAATCACATTATCTCCAGTTCCAAATTTCCAAAACCTTTAATCGTGATCGTGTTGTATCCGCGATCGCTGCATCCACCAGATTCAGAATTTAATTACGATCGCATCACCGTCGCGATCGTAATTTTCTCGAGTTCTATTTCCAGAAACTTTCCGTGAGTGAGCAAAAGAATGCGATCGAGATTCTTAATCCTCTAAATTCTTCTATCGCAACTGTATCATGTACGTGATCGCAGATATATATCAGATCAAGAGGCAGCATTAATTCCACCACTTTCCCAAATTCAAAAATTTCCCCTATTCTATCTCCACTAACCATTCTCCATTCTTTCCTCACCAAACCCTAGCCATCTCTTCTACTTTTTTTCCCCATTATCTTCTCTTGACTAACATCCCTAATTGCCATTTTCATCATGCCTCCTCGTGCTAGAGCCTCTCGAAGTCAAAAAGGGAAATCACCGATAAGAGAAGACATACAATCCGAGGTGGAGCTCTCACCATTGCCGCCACGATCTCCGATACGCCAACCACCACTCAACATTGATTACTCTGGTCAGTATAATGCTCTATTCCCTATCTATAATCATGATGAGGGTGTAAGGTACGTATCTTTGGCTTTTCAAAAAATGGTTGCATGCAAGTATTTTGATGTTGCACTTCTTCAAAAACTAGGTATTTGGGGCACTTTAGAATTGTTGTGTACTAACCCATTTATCACTTTACACTATGACACATATAAAGAGCTCACACTCAAGTTCTTTACTACTCTACAACTTTCTGAGTCAAGTGACAATGCTCTTCCATGTCGTTTCTTTGGAAAACCATATGAAATCAATTATAACATTATGATGGAAATTTTTGGTTTTCCATAAAATGGGCTAACAGTGGGTCATTTCGATCCTGCTCAATTTTGGAGAATCCTTTCCGAATCAACTCACTATCTGGGAAGTGGTGCCCTCCCAAACGGCATGATTAGACATCATTACTACTTTCATTCTACACAGATTCATGAGTTCTACAATTTTTGGGAAAAATAAGACTAGTAGAGTCTCAAAACAAGAATTACTTATGTTATGGGGATTGCACCACAAAACTCCTATCAACACCATTCATTTTATCTTTCAACAGTTGTTGCATGTGAGCATAAGCTCTAAAGTTAGGATTTCCATAGGACACATAATCACAGCACTTGCGCTGCACTTTTGCTCTTTTGATCCTACGACCACTCATATGACTATGATTCCTTCTGGTTCAATTAACCGTGATTTCCTTTTTCGTGATGAGGTAATCACCAAGGATTTGGAGCTTCGCCACCAAAGGACTCGATCTTATTTCAAGGCAAGCCGATCCAAGGGACCAGCTGATGCATTCACTCCCATTCCGGAAGAGCTTTTTGAGGATGTTCCAGAGGACCCGATGGATCAAGATGCCCCACAGCAACCGAATGCAGATGGATGGAAATTGGTGATGGAAAAATAAGAACAAATGGAGAGAGACCAAAGCTCAAAGTTTGAAGAGCTTAAAGGAGAAATCATATTTGTGAGGAACATGCTCAACAATTTCATAATAGCCATGGGATATTGAATTCCTTCACCCTCTCCATCACCTCCAGGCTCTCCTCCATAAGGGGAGTAAAACTCTTTTCCCTAACTATTTTTATTTTTTAGTTTTAAGTTTAGTTTGAATTCTTCATTTGCATATTTCATGTTTATATTCTTGCTTGGGAAAATTTTGTTTTTAATTTTTAGTTGTGTTTATGCATTGAATATACTGTTTTAGTTTGCATTTAGGTACCTTACTCACATTGAGGACAATGTGTGATTCAAGTGTGGGGGGGATCATTTTGCATTTTGCATTTTTAGTATAGTTTTAGTTTATTTTAGGTTTATCATGCATTGCATTTTGCATTTGTGTAATTTGACCTAAATTTTTGAAAAATTTTGATACTCAATGTTTGAATTTTTTTTGTAAAATTATCTCGATAATGAATTTTGTGTATTTTTGTTGGTTTTATGATGCTTATGTGTTCTAGTCTCCTATTAATGGTTAATTTGGCATCATTTAAATTTGGTTAATATTTTAAGTTGAGATTTTTGAGCGTTTATTCAATCTAATGCATGTTGTTGCTTGCTTGATCATGATTATGAATGATTATGTTGGGATTTAGTATGTTAAATGAACTAAACTCCTCTTTAGGGTCGTTTTTGGTTGTATGCGAAAGGAATCGTAAAAATACTCTTTTCCATTTAGAAAAGAAAAGAAAAGAAAAATAATAGGTGTGATTGGAACTCAAATTCCATTTACTCCAATGCTCTTTCCCAAGAGTATGAGTATACAAAATACCCTTTCGAGGTGTTCACGCTGAGTAGTTCGGGAAAGACGGGGAACTACCAAGAGAGGGAAGAAAAAGTATAAAAAGAAAATAAAAAGGTTAAGAGTTGATTTCCATGTGCCAAATTAAGAACGACCTTAAATTAGAGTCTTTTTCATTCACGCATGCTTCTCTAAGACTTTGATTCATTTTTTCGTTATAGCAAGTAGATAACATGCTTTTCACTTGGTAATTTAAATTCTCAACTTGATTTGCTAACCTTGTTTTTTATTTGCATAAGCTAACTATTAGGAGTAGACTAACAAGTATGCTTGATAAAATTGTAAATATACACCTTGTTCATTGTTTTGATAATTTGTGCTCTTAAGTTTTGTTATGGAGTAGCCTACACACCATGAAGATGAGCATGTTCAAGAAGAATTGACTATTGGGGTTTTCAAGTTAATATGGTGGGGGTCCGTATACATAAAGGGGTTCTCAAACTTATTCTTGGAGGTTCCGTATCAAGTTTGCTTGAGGACAAGTAAAGATTCAAGTGTGGGGGTATTTGTTGGTGTCAAATTATGTATAGTTTTAAGGGTTCATTTTGCATACATTTGTATATTTTGAATAGCATTTAGTATAAGAAATCATATAGAAACATATACTTTTATATTTTCTTTGCTTTTGTTAGGGAAATTGAGAATGGAGGTGAATTGGTGGAGTTTGGAGCCAAAAGATGAAGAAAAGGAGCAAAGTGGTGCAGAGCTGTCTTCTAGCACAATCGCAGCTGGATGTGCGATCACGGATAAGTCAAAATGCCAACCCTTAAGTAACTTCGAGCCTTACGCAAGTGCGTTCTTCACACGAGCATGGTTGCTTTAGGCCAGCCTCTTCTGTCGTCAACATGGCTAGTGCGTGAGCGTGACCCTTTCACCTGGATGCTTCGGTCTCGAGCGTGGCCAGTACGAGAGAGCGACCCTTGCCCGAGAGCTCTTTCTACATGAGCGCGGATCTTCCACAATCGCAACTTCATCGTTTCCAACACAGAACATGCTGAGGTGTACTGAATTGGAGAAATATCTAAGGGAAGGTGAAAGGATATGTTCTAGAAGGGCTAAAAAGGACAAAGGCATGAATTACTTGGGGAGGAGGACACATAATATACACATGCTCACACATTCTCTCAAATCATCAAGGAATTAACAAGAAACAACACACAAGAGGAAGAGAAGAAGAAGAAGAAAAAAGAGAAGAAAATAAAGCTGGAGAAGAGACCCATTTGAATATTTAATCTCCTTTGGATAACATTTTCTATCTCTTATCCTTATTCTTAACTTTTATGTGTAATTGAATATTGAATATTGGTTTTAATAGCCATGAGTGGCTAAGTACTTTTATGTTGTTGGAATTTTGGAAACCCATTTGATTTAAGTTCAATTAATATATTAGTTCTTATTCATTAATTGCATATTGTGTTTGTTGAGCTTTATTGAGTATTATATTATGGCCAAATGAAATCCTTGTTTGAATCTATAAAATGAGAGTTGGTGTATTCAATAGACCCACAAACACTTGTTAGATCTTTCAATGACTTAAGAAATCTTGTATAGATCTAATCCTCCATAAGTTTGTTGAATGTCTTTCAATGTTAGATCTAATATTGTTTTATAATGATAATGAGAATTTAATTATATGATGAGATTTGATTGATGCTTGTTAGTGAGATTAACCTTGCTCGAGAGAGATTGTTAATTCGGTTTTTGAAAGCTTGAGGTATGCATAAGAACTTGAACTAATATGTTATTTGGCTTAATGAAAATGTGCTATGCCATTTCTCCCAACAACATGCTTTTAAGATTGATTGTTTCCTTGTTAATATAATTTTCTATAGCCTTTAATTCATCCTTAGCTTAGTTGTTAATTTGTTTATTTACTTGTTCAATCAACCAACCATTTAATAGCTCTAAACATATAAAATAGAGACTTAGACCCCAATCCCTGTGGAGACGATACTCTACTTCTATATTACTTGTTCGACCTGTGCACTTACGGTGAGCAACAGAATGCTGTCAAGTTGGCTGTTCTTTATTTTGTTAGTTTGTTTTTATTTTCTTCTCCTAAGGACAAGTTTATTAATAAAGATTATGTGGATATTATTGATGCTGATTTATATAATCAGTATACTTGGGGAAATAATGTCATAAGTTTTACTTTGGATTCTTTAAAGGGAAGGCTTCTAAGGGCTGAGAAGAAAGGTGACAGTTATTATTTTTACCGCCTTTTTGGCTTTCCATTGGCTTTGCAATTTTGGTTTTATGAATGTTGCGGTTATTATGCTGGTGTGTTTGCTGTTAATGAGGGTTCTTCAATTCCTCGTCTGTTGAATTGGCGTGATTCTGTTGTTCTCAATTTCAAGAAGTTGAATTTAGAGATTATACATTTATCTTCTTCTTAGGTAATTGCTTCTTTTCTCATATTTTCAGCTTTTGTTGTTTTTTGTTTGCTTATTTTTTTATTTATTATTTTTGTAGTTGAAATTGAAAAATGTTGTTCCTACACCTGCTAAAGAAAAGTCATTGGATTTGAATGATTTTTTTGAAAAAGAAAAACTTAAAAAGGTGAATGTATTTCTTGTTCGTGATTAAAATATGGATAGTGGAGATGATTTTCAATCATCTATTTTGCAAAAATCTAAAATAGTTAAATATGCTAGTCATAAAGAGGGATCAGGTGTCGGCTATGGTGTTGATGATAGAGAGTCTTTGTTGATGAAGAAAATTGATGATATTGATAAAAGGCTTGATCAAGAAATTTCTTCTTTGAAAATTTTTGTTGAGGAGAGATTTTGTATTTTAGAAGGAAAGTTAAATAGAATTCTTCAATAGAAATTTAATTCTCTTTCTTCCAATGTTGATAAGAATGACGATAATGAGAAATATGATGGAGTTGGTTCTGATGGTAAAAATAATAAGGATGGTGTGTATGAGAGTAATGATATTTTTTATTTTTTTATGTTGTTGTTGGTAATGAGAATAATGAATTTAATGAAGAGAATAATAGTGTTAATGAAGAGAATAGGAAAAATGATAAAGATAAAAAGAAAAATGATGAAGAGCAGAAGAAAAATGATGTTTCATGTGTTGGTATAAATACTAATTTTAAGGAATCTGATTCTTCTGATACTGATTTCGATGATAGTTTTTTAAAGAAGATAGATGGTATTATGAAGAGTTCTAGACCGAGAAAGGTAAATTTTATGTTGTTACTTTTGGTTTCTTTTTGTTATTTTTTTATTTTCTTTATTGCTTTTTGTTTAATTGTGGTTTTTTTAGGAAGCCCCATTCAAACCTGTTAATCCATCTATTAATTTAGTGAAAGATATAGTTCCATATGTTGCACCTATATCAATGGTTCTTTCTCCTGAAAGTTTGAAATATTCAAAGAGGGTTGTTAAGCCCAGTATGCAACTTAAATCTCCATTTGTTAGGGAATTCGATTTGGGAGCAAATTTAAAGGAAGTTTTCAAGTCTTCTTATGTTGCTTGGCCTTTTCATGATGATGTTGATACTGCTCCTAAATTTGAAGATCTTGTTACTTTTAACGTATGGATTGATGAAGGAATTTATAAGCACAAAAAGTAATTTTTTATATTTGATTTTCATACATTATTGATTTTTTAATATTATTTTTTATTCTTATTAGGTCAAAGTCCAAGTATTTTGAGAAATATGAGGTGCTAAATCCTGGATTTAACTATAATGTTGCTGTAATTTTTTCAAAAACATGGTTTCGTACCTTGTTTTATCTTGGGGAGCTCATCTCGGATTTTGTATGTTTGTTATTTGATTATTTTTGTCTTTTCTTTTTTTTGTTCTTAGTTTTTTTTTCCAGCACCTTGATGTGATTTTTTATTATTTTAAAAGGGGAAATTTTCTAAAAGTTGCAGTGTATCTTTTACAACAACGAATATATTATTTGATCAAAATTTGCAGAAAGCTTATGCTCTTTTATTAGAAAATGATTTTACATTTTCTTTCAATCATATTATCTCTGAGTATATAATAGGAGAAGTGATGCTTATGTCAAAGCCATGGGTTGAAGTTAGAATATTTTGTTTCATGTTCATATTAAAGCGCAACAACACTGGGTTCTTGGAAGGTTGAGGATCAAATGACTGGTGTATTTATGTATATAGTTCTTTGAAGGGTGCTCGTGATAATGCTTTTATTGCTGATGTCATAAAATGTTACAGTGTGATGCTGCCCCCTTTTTTTTAAAGAGATATAGATTTTTTTAACCATTATATTAGTGACAAAAGAGATTTGAACATTAAAATTGTTGCTAGTTTGCCTGTTCAGAGTACTACGTAAGGATTTTCATATTTTTATTCTTTTTTTTATTAATTTCATATTTTTACAAAAGAGATTTGAACGTTAAAATTGACTATAAGAGTACACTCTTTCTCTACTAATGGTTGAATTAACTTGCATGAATCAATTAATACACAAAACCAAAGCTTAACTCTTATCATCACCAAGGAAATAAGTCAATCTTAATCACACAAGGCATTAAGCATACCCAAATGAGAATTGAATTAAGTTAAGCTATCTCTAGTCATTAACCTATTCAACTTATGTTTATGGGTCTACTAAAATTATTATCTCTCAATGTATAATCTTAAACTAAAGTTGTAGTTGGCCACCTACAACATTTAACAAGGCACAATAAACGCAATGTGCTAGATAATATAAACAAAATCTATAACATTAAACTTAAATCATATGGGTTTTAAATTCTAACAACAAAAGAGAATTAGCCACTCATGGCTTTAGCATTCATCATTCAATACCACATTGGAAAAGAGTAGATTCGGCTTTAATACCACTTGATGGAGTTGGTTATGTAACTTAGACATTGGAAACATGTGTGGTGAGCACAAGCCTAAGTAGGGTAAAATTTCAAAAAGTTTAATTACATAACCCTTCATGACATGAAGAATTCATTCCGAATGATCCATTTTGCATGTTACACATAACTAAATTGCAAAACAACATATATAATCATCAACGAGTGTATAGAGACAACAATACCATATTAAAACATAGCAGCTCCCCCCCAACCTCGATGCCTTCCTTCCCTGCCGGAGGGGGAAACGCAAGCGAGGGCAGCCTCTCCTCTGTTTCACCTCCGTACTTCATAGGTTCACTCAATTTTGTTCATATGAAAATTAACAATAGTTTGCCCAAATAACTCTGGAAGAGATTGTAAGATTAAATATGTTTGGAGTTGAGCATCCATCATGAAATCTAAACTCTCAAGTTCCTCAATGGAACAAATCATAAAGTTCACATGAGCTCCAATATCCTCTCCTTCTTTTATTTTAGCACGAAAAAACCGCTTAGATATCTCACATCTAGTGATCCTACTTTGCTCACCAAACAACTCTTGTAGGTGAAGTAGGATTTCATTTGCACTAGTATACTTCTAATGTTGCCTATGAATTGCGGTGCTTATAGAAGCCCACATAATGCAACGTGCTTGCATGTCATCATCTTTCCATTTTTTAAGAGTGTCACGTTCCTCTTGAGTAACATTAGATGAATGGGATTCAGGAGGACTTTGTTCCAAAACATATCAAATGCGTTCGGGGGCCAAAACAACTTTTAGATTACATAGTCAACCAATAAAATTAGGTTCTGTGAGTCTATGATTATTAATAATGATGCTTAGTGGGTTTGAAGACCTCATATTATCAAATTGCTGCAAAATATAACAAGATTATTAGTTATAGTGACATTATTAATAATATTAGATTTAGTCTTTAATCATAATAGTATCCCATTATTTTAACAAATCCTACACTTCCAAAATAGGAAACGAAAATCTTTATTAGATAAGTTTCTAGTGGGTATTTGAATTCTTGATAAATTAGTAATATTCTTCTAGTACGCATAATTGCCATTCTTGGAATATTAATATTCATCAAGTGAACAACTCTTGTTCATCACATCTTATGTAAGGTTCAATCAATCCACTCCTAATGCTTAGAGACCTCAGATACACATAATTTGTCATTCTTGGTCTCTTTATATTAGTTAGGTCCATACCATTGAATAAGTGAAATATATAGACTTGAACACCACACACCTCAGGTACGCCTATTTGTAATTCTTGGCATGTAGTGTGTCTATACATTCATAACATTTTATGCTTGACAATGAACTATATAAAAATCTCTTAGCACAAATATACACCCATATGCATCCATAGCTGAAGTATATTTTTCTAAAACTTTGCGTGTCATTACTTCAATGGAGAGCCAAGACCTAAATTTATTTGGAAGATTTTTGGGTCTTTAATTAGGGAGCTTCTGTAATACCTTGAAGGTATCTATACCTTCAATTTTTTAACCATTAGATTAAAATATTAAATAATAGCCATTGAATTGAGTCGGAAAAAATAACCTGCTACTTGCATCCATACTTAACGGAATATAGTTTTATTACCGGAGACACTTTTTTCTTTTTTTAACAATAAACAGAGACACTTTTTTCATTAAACCCTAACCTCAAAATTTTCAATTCCTATTTGTTCCTCTCTTGGACGTCATAGCCCCGACCCTCTACTCGACCACCACCATCGTAAAATATCAAGTAAAACTAGAGAATATATATTTTAACAAATTTCTTGTAGTGGTTGACCACAAAGTAATATATACACTGTATATAATTACAATCATGGAAACGTAATAAGCAACAAGTTAACTACAAAAGGATGCATATCAACCATATAATGGTATAGGTTGACCACAAGCTATCAAGTAAAAAAAATTTTGGTTGTTCAGATACATATCTCATTTCTTCTATCAATTTGAATCACGAAGCAAATCAAATGGTGATAATCAAACTCAATTGTAAATTTATAAAAATTTAGAAACTTACCTCAACTATAAATTGGATGATAGTTGAATCTTAAGATTGAAAGTGATGGTTAAATCCAAAGGATTGAAAGTAATAATTGAATTTGAGAGGTTTATGGAATTGTTGACTCTGAGCAATGATTAAATCTGAAGGATTGAAAATGATGATACAATTCCAATTTCTTTTGTTTGAAAATTTTTCAAAGTAAGAATAGGGTTTTTGCTTTTTTTTTTTTAAAAAAAAAGAGTTTGGAAAATGTTTGTAATAAGGTGAACCTTTTAAAAAAAAATAGTGAATGTTCTTTTTAAACGGCGTTTATTTGATGAGTATTTACCACGGAACTCATTATTGTGGGTAACTTTTTTTGAAGGTTTTTTTTTTTTTTAACGATACGGATACCTTGATAGTATTGTAGAATTTTCCATTTTTTCATTATTGTTAATGTCATAATATGCAAAATTACATATAACTAAATTGGCCGTTAATATGCAAAAAAAAAAAAAAAGAATTGGCCGTTAATTAATTTTAACTTATAAACATCGTTTTTAGTATTATCTTGGCTACTTAATTATAATTAATGATAAAGGATTTAAATTTATTTAATATTATAATATAAGTTGTTAATATATTATTTTCAATTGCTATTGTTTGGCAGAAGGACAACAATGTTTTCACAGGTTGTTGGAACACGTTATGTACTGGTTTTATATTGGTTAACAACAAAATACCGATTGATTCAGTGTTAAACCCCTCTGAGCCGTACAAATCACCAACCATTGATATATTGTTTGATGTACAACAGGTAATACGTTTGTTTAACCAAATCTCAATAAATTTTATGTATCTGAATTATTACTGTTAATTTTGATTTGTAAATTTCACTTTTTTCTAAAAATTTCAACTATTGAGATACAGTTATTAACGTTATGAATTGGTCTTTGATATTAATTAATTTATGCAGGAAAAAGGGTCTGAAAATTGGTGGCTGCCACTTTAGGTTTTTCCCAAACAGTAAATATAAGTAATTGGCCAAAAGAATTGTTTAGTAGTTTAGGCAACCATGCTAACACTATAAGAATGAGAGGAGAGGTTTTCACAACTCTATCTGATGATGCAAGTTTCAATTAGTGGAATCTTTGCGAATGGCAACTATTTGGTCACCAGCTATGTAGCCGAAATCCGAAATTCAAGTTTCAGATGCAGCATATAATCCTATTCAACTTTATTGTTTAACCATATGCAAATGAACTTGTTTGATTTTATCATGAAACCTTTTGAGATGGCTCATCGCTTCAATTATATCTCTAAATCTTGTGCTGAACATCTAAATTTGTTTGCTGTTTGAACCATATAGGATAGGATAGGATTTATGGATGGTGTTTGTTCTTTCCTTTATTCGGGAAAAACAAAACAAGCACTAAGAAACTTTGTTCTTTCCTTTATACATTTCTGCATATGTCTCGAGAAACAAACATAAATGAATGATTGTGAACAATAAAAAAGTAGTCAAATGAGAACTCTTTTCTAAAGGCATCTCGAGTCTTTTTTAAAAGCATCTGAAAATTTAGGATTCAAATCTTGCTGTCATAGATTTAAAAAGAAAAATTATCCCTAGCTTAAACCTCCCTATTTGCCCAAAAAAAAAATAAATGGATGATTACCAGTTGAAATGGCATCAGTGCCATTAATTTTTATTTTTCTCCTTTTCAGAATATGCACGTTCGAATGCAGATAATGGGACTCTTTACTAAGTGCTGAAACCTTGAACGATGAAATAGAAACAATTCAAACTGTAAATTGGAGGCTTATGCCTTCGTTTATTACTATTATCAGAATAGCTACAAAATTCCAACTGATTGTTGACAACCGTTTAGGAAATTTATGTAACTTTCTCATAAATAGATAGGAAATGGAAGAAGAGAAGAAACAGCATTTGGTCCACTGAAAGACATATACAAGATCAAGATCAGGTCACTATGAACAAATAAGTACACTTGAATCAACTGATAAATGAAAAATATGTAGATATCAACACTCCCAAGCTTTCTATTTTCTCATGGCAACTGCTTCATTGCAGGCTATAAAATTGCCAATTTTGATTGCTACAAAGCAGCACAGGAAGGAGCCTAATTCTGCTTCAACTAGATAAAACTGAAGGAAAACACGCCCTGATGAGCCTGTAAGTTTCTTTCTTTTTTTCTTTTTTTTCCCCTTATTTCTCCTTAAGCTGACAGGGATGTTCAAGGAAATCTGATGTACCACACTTGCACAATGGATCCAGTCACAGAGATGCTGTCCTTTGCCAACAACATCCATTACTTTCAACAGCCAAAGACGAGCACCTTCAAGCCAAGAAGAATGATGAACATATATGTTGCACAGTGTTTCCCTGAATTTACAAGATAGCTTCACTTTACAGCACTAAGCATTCTGAGGTTTCAGGCATCCAGTTCCCTCCTATCCCCATTTTGTTCCTGACCTGATACAGATTTCAGCTGCTGTAGCAACTGCAAATAATAAAGTAATCCCGGAAATTAATTCATCGATACTTGGTGGCCATAAAATACCTTTTGGGTTTGAAATCCTGAGTTTCAACTTCTAACCCTCCAAAGAAGGGTTAAATTGTCTCCTGAATTTTAACTCAGTTGACCCTAATCACCCAGCTTTCTTAAGCCTTATAAGATCATAGAAGAAGCAATTAAAAAGGACTAACAAAGCAAAATCTATCTATCCTTTTGTAAAACTCACCTGAACATATTTCAGCCTTTCAGCATTGAGTTCGTCATTCAAATTGATCATCCTGAAAAATAAAATGAAAACATTAGGAAACCTTCCACAATTGATCTAAAAGTAAAGACACAGATTTGTGAAAATGATCAACCTAGCTTGAAGCTCAGAGATTTTCATTAACAACACTCGCTCCCTCTCGGAAGCAACTGCTTCAACCTGTTGCATGAGCAGATCAAAGACATAACATCCTATATGTTGCTAATACACAAGCAATTGAATCAAGGACAACCATGCTCTGTCAGATTGAAATTACCATTTTCACCAAATAGCATTGTCTCAAACTTGAACAGCCCTCAATCCATTAATTTATTATTTTATGGGTTGGGGGTGGGAATGGAAAAAATTAAAAAATAAATAAATAAAAATAAAAATAATCCAAATGCAGGTATCAATCAAAATCTAGTGTGAAAATGAAATCTGCAATGAATCCAATTAATATCTCAAGAATTATCATGGCCTGTGAGTAATTTCTGGATATTAAAAAAAAATAATCACCAAAAAAAAATGACTAACAAGTGCACCGAAACAAAAATAATTTCCCAAGCAGCTGTTTTATCTAGACTGAATACTAAAATTCAAGAGTCCAGCTGCTTGAGGAGAACAAAGAAATGAAGATGGGAGGAGACAGATGATAAGCAAAAGAAAATTGTGCTTACACTTCCATTATTCTCTGAACTGCGGGGCAATGGTGGCAACTTTCCATTTTGAGCCACTGACACAAGGATACCACAAAGTTTTAGTTCTTTCCACAGCATAATAATATCAGGTATCAAATAATACCAAATCTTTCACTCACCATCAGTTGCTTCAGCTGGTTGCAAGCTGTTCAACAAATTGACTATAAGATCCTGCCATCAAAGGAAATTTTCCAATTACAAAAATGCTTGCAGCTAGCATTTACATGCTCAAATATAACTAACATTCAACCAAAGAAATTCAGTGTATAATTGATGCCTCAACATATTATTCTGTCTTTACCTGTTGAACTGAGGTCTGCTGAAAAAGATTCTGTAGATGAGGCATAAGTATTGATGCAGGTACATTGCTGTTGATAACCTCTTTTGGAGACTGACTGGTAGACTGAAAAAACGAAGGACGCGGCATTTTTTAAATAACAAGCTAAAATGGGCAGTTGTTACAATGAGATAAATAATGAACCAATATACGTCTTCTGCATGGCTGCACCTCAAATACAGAAAGACTTGTGTGCAAGTGCTTGTGTACATGGAGAGAGAGAGAAATGCTCGAATCACAAAACCGTGATTGCATAAGCCTATAATTCTGCTGTCTAGAGCAGACAAAACATTGCACACAGCCACACCCAAGAACACTTTTTCAATTGCTACCAAAACTCTCATATATTAAAAATCTCAACCTCATACAGAAAAACAAGGTTATAATGTATTCAGAATCAAAAGAAAGAGTTCAATGAATAACCATTTGTTTGTGCTCAAACATCCATTCACCGACGCTAGCTGACTTTCTTAGTGGTGATCCCTGAGAATCATTAGAAGGAAAAATCAAGTGAGAAATAGACAACATATAATTAGTTAAAAAGTAGTGCATAAAGATCAGCAACCACCTACCTGTGAAGATCGACGTGGAACTGAACTTAATGGAATGTCCTAGAACACATTCTTTTAGTTAGTGAGAGGCATATTATAACACAATATTTCATAAGAATTGAGGTTTACCTTCACAAGATCTAAATTTTCTGACGTTACTGAAAATCTCCCCTTGATTTGCACAAGATTCGCCTTTGACTTCTCATCCAAAGAATCTCTGAATCCTATTGAAGGGTAGATGTTTAATGTCAAGAGAAGTTTAAATCTTACTGTAAAAGTAACAACATTTATAACATTATTGTAGATTTCTCTCCTTGGTGGATTATTGTTATAACCAGAAAGACGAAAAAGAAAAAACAACAATCATAATCTTTAACGTTCACTGCATGTGTTTTATACCTCCTGAAGACTTTATGGGAGCTGATAAACTGTTTGCCGAAGCTCGGTTTGGAAGCATCAGTGGACCACTAAAGCTTGGAGCCTTTCGAACTTCACGAGTTGTTCTATCTGGTATTGGCTGATCATCATTCTCAGACCTAATTATTCACAAAAGTGAGCTCAATAAATTCAAATATAGAAAAAGCAGAAGGCACAACACGGATAGAGAAAGAAATATAAGCTAATAAGTTTTACAAAAACATATTCGAATTCAAAGAAAAAACGAGTATAACAGTTGATCTACATTCAATAAAAACTGACATTAAGATTTACGGAAGTCTCTCCTGGCCCATAATAAACAGGTGAAAAAGAAATTAGACACTTATCCTCACTAATACCACTCCAAAAGATTTTTCAATTCAACTCCCAAATACCTTGCAGTGCCCAAAAACACACAGCTTGCTGTTTCTCTTTATTGGAGATTTAATGAAAATGTGTTACTGCAGCTATTATGTGAAGAACAACATCTCAAAGGCATCTAACATCATTTCCAACAGCCCCTACATAATAACAACTGTAATAAAAAAAAAAATGATGAAGAAGCGTGCAAACCTTTCTAGAAAACGCCCCCTTTCTGATAATGAATGACCAAGCACAGCACCAGGTACAAGAGGACCACTTTGAGTTTGGCGGCTCTTCACTGTTTTATTCTTGGCCTGGTTAATTTCATTTTCTGATGTTGACGCTTTTTCATCATTGCCTAGTCCACTTCTTTTGGAACCAATTTTATCAAGGTAATCAGCTTCTAAAGAGTCAGTTTCCAGAAACTTGCCCTTCCTGTTCAAACTCTCAGCCTGTGGTAATTCATCCTCAACTGTCCGTGTGTTACACTCAACTAGCTGCATTTTGGTATTTGAATTCGGTTTCATATAACTGGATCGAGCATCAGATAAAGCCTGCAGCAATAAACAGAAAATAATATGTTTAATTACTAAGGATCAAAACTTCATAGCAATCGAAATAATCTAAAGAAGTAAAGAATAATGCAGCCAAGGAAAGTGAATAGATGTCTTTTAAGTAGTTAAACAGACTTGATAACCTTATCAACACCAAATCGTTTCATGCCTTCTTCTTCTTCCCTTGATTCAGGCATATCATCATCATCTCGGACCTGCAAAAGAACATGAAAAGAAATGGCTCATGTTTTTAGTTGAAAACCCAGCATACGAGCATTGGTTTAAAAAATTGTCTTAAAATAATAAGCACGATAGATCTTCACCAGTGATGCTTGAGCTTTTAAATCCTCAAGATCAAAGTTCCAAGCGCTAACTCCTCGCTGGTACTCACTCTGATGAGAAAAGACACAAAAGATCAGAATGGAAATAACATTGCAGAGATCACCCAAGTCTTAATGTCTACAGAAATCATAGCTAATTATAGTAATTGGTGATAAAGGATGGGGAAAACAATTCAAAGACTGAAAATTATAACAAAATAACCAAGCCATCAAGAAAAAAATACAGCCCGGCCACCAGTCAGGAAGAAGACTTGTAAGTTGTGTAGGTCTATCTAATTGGATACAGCTCAAAATAAAAAAGGAAAAAATCCCAGGGGAAACAGGCAGTGACAGTGAGATAAGATGAAAATATAGCATGATTCCAAAAAAAAAAAAAAAAAATCCACCTAGTGCAGCTAAAAAAGAAGTCAGAGAGTTTCGTGATTTCAAGATATGTCTCTAACCTGTGACAAAGCTTCTTGTTCTGCTGAAGGCATTTTCTTTAAAGCTAGTTGAGCAGCATCTTTAAGCTGCAACATTTTAGCAAGAGATGAAGTCATGAATAGCTGAACAGCAACATCTTTATGCACAAAACAAGCCTCATAGCACCATGACCACGAACCTGAAGGGCTTTCACACGATTCCAAAGAGGGGGCAAGTCTGCAAATAGCTTCTTCACAGAAAGCTCGGGAGGCTTAGCATGCTTAAAAAAGGAGTGCTTTAATAACTTCTCAGCTGTTGGCCTCTTTGTTTGATCTTTTACCAGGCACATTGCAACCATTTCTTTAAAAGACTGATCACAACTGGAAATCTTCTAATAAGAATCTTAACAAATATAAGAAGAATAATGCTAACATCAATAGCACTAAGCATGTTGACCATCATTACAGGAAATGATTGAGAATGCACCACCTTATTCTACACATGCATACAGGAGGAAATAAAAAAAATCAATTACTACAACAATCTAGCTAGAAAGAATTCCAGTACCTTAGAGAACTTTTTATCACGATCATAATCCAGTCCAGGAGGGGCATTCTGGATGGTCATCAGCAGAACCTGTAACAAATGAAGGAAAAAAAAAAAGATATCCCCATAAACCAATTAAATAAAAAAATTCCTGTGTCCCTCAAGCACTATTATAAACTTTACTCCAAATCCCAACTGGAAGTACCTTCATGGGAGGGTATTTTGAGAAAGGAGCATGACCGTGTGCCAACTCCAATGCAGTTATACCAAAAGACCATATATCAGCCCTGAGCAAGAATGACCAAAGGGTCAAACCAAGCAATAACCCAGTGTAAGGTTAATTTCCATTCGCAATTTTGAAGTTGTAATCATTTTCTCACATTGATCAAGTTGTAAACCCAGTTCAATATTTGTAATATAACACAATAAGTATCAAGAGAATGCATTTTTTTACACCAAACAATGAGAAAGGATAAATAAATTATAATGAGCCAAGTGATTCTTTGTCACCCGCATACAAGCACAAAAGCTATAGAAAAATTAATTACAAAGCTGCGAATGTGAATAGATACAGAAACGAAAAATATACTACAGTCTAACAAAGGAAAAGAAGGGTAATGCAGCATGTTAGGAACGCATGAAATGTGATGAGATGAATAACTACCATGACCAGCAGCTCTGATGCACAGAAAAAAGATAGATTAGAGGTGAACACATAAATTCCATCAACAACCAAGACATACAACAGGATCAGAGCCCACAAACTGCCCTTCCCAAATGCTCAGTTAAGGTATATACAATGGAGCCGCCTACACTTTCTGCTTCAGTGTTGCAACAAGCCAAAACTTAACATTACTAAATTCTAGGCAATTCTTAATTTCACAAAGGACATTTTATATATTAAAAAAAAAGATGAAAGCTCACTTGGAATTATAACCACTTCCTGGCTGCAAAACCTCTGGCGCCATCCTGAAAGTTAGACAATAAAATCTAAGAATCAGAACCTTTTCTTTTTTTAATTTTCAATAAGAAGGGAGCATTTTTCAATCCAAATACAGAACCAAAGTAGAATATAACTTTCAAATATATAAACCATACATACCAGCACGGAGTCCCCACAAAAGTATTTCTAGCACGTTGTCTATCACCTGTATCAAACATGCACGCTGAAACACCAAAGTCAGCGAGCTTTACAATCCCATTACTGTCCAATAGTATGTTTCCAGCCTAAAGGACAAATAAAATTAATACCCAGTCAACATGGAGTTGAAAATTGTAAGCCATATGATACAATAATGTGCAATAATGACGCTTAAATGACCTTAACATCCCGATGAATATGCCCTTGTCGATGTAGGTAGTCCAAAGCCTTGAGAGTTTCTTTTAGAATGGAACCAATAGCAGCCTCCTCAAACCCATCTGGATATGCAATCTTCATCAGGTGCAAACAAGAACCTTCATCCATGTATGGCATCACTACCCACAGATTTCGGTCAACGACAAATGAACAAAATGCCCTAATAACATTTGGATGGTCTATCAAACTCATGGTTTGAGCTTCCCTTCGTATGTCATCCTATAAAAGAACACAACAATTTCAGAAAACCATCAACGAAGGCATTGGGAGGTATTTGCACAAGAAAACATCAGCAAGAAGAAAACATTCTTATAATTAAACTGCTGCAAACAGCAATTATTAGGAAAAAAAAAATTGTTTAAAAATCTAAAAACCCATAATCACAGTCCATGTGTACAAAAGAAAAAAGGAAAGAAATAATTATTTGAAATAATCATTCTCTTTGTCACGTGTTTCAAAGTTCAGATTAGCTTTTTTTTTCTGCCCCTTTCTCTTATGTATGAGAAAAATAACATATGATTTTCCACAGATGAATTGCACAAAAAGGCCAGGTTTGACCCATGAGGTAGATCTTGGAAAACAATGGCTTGCAAAAGTTAGTTACGGTACTTCTTGGCTCGATCACTTCAGAGCATATCACAGCCAGTATCTATGTTTTTTCAAAGTAGACAAGCTAAATACTCTCAAATTTTTTGTCAACAAAATAAAGGACTAAATATAAGGAAATGCAAGAAATAAGACAAAAGTATAGAGGAGATTAGGCCAGGCCAAAAATGAAAAGTTAAATGAAGAATGCTAACAACACCAAAGGAGGAAGCATAAGAAAGACATAAAAATTTCTCCACAAAGAAAAAATATTCAACATTTTCATTTGGTTTTAGTCCGAGCTTTTTTGTGAAAATCAAGTAGAAAATTTGATCTTTCAACCTAGATTACATGGACCCTTTTTTTTTTTTCAAGATGATCATTCAACCTTCTACGAAAGGAACTTGCTATTTACTACCAAACATAGCAAGAGTATCAAAAAGATGATAATTCAACCTAGCCTAATGTGGAACCTTTATATAATCAAATGTGCAACTCCTTTTGCAACATATATCCACATTTATACAGTTACACATGGTAATCTGTTGCACAGTTCAAGGTATGGTAGAAGAACAAAACTTATCAGAAACTAGCAATTCGTCTCGCATATTAGCTTAGGTCAAATCCAGTAAAGTTCCACTTTGTTACCATGATAACTAAAGTTCAAGAAACTGATTTCAGTTATAGATGAAATCCCCAATCAAGGATTACTTGACAATGCATAAGCTCGCTCAAAAGATAAAAATTCAATCAATTAAATGGAGATTACACCACAATTCAATCCTAAATATTGTCATTTCACCAAGGGATCAAGCAAGTCAAAATCGAACAACTAGAAAAACACAAATTACCAAACAGTCAAATCAAATCAAAATCCTAAGCTCCAATCCAAGTTCCAAACACGATCTAATTTCAAATCAAACTAAAACCTAATGCAAAGACAAAACAGTTAATTCAAAAGAAGAAGAAGAAGAAGAAGTCAAAAACAAAATCACTAACCAGATTACTATTGCATCGATCAAGATCCAAGCACTTAACAGCTACGATTTCATTAGAAGGAATATAGATCGCTCTATAGACAGTAGCACTAGCACCGTAACCAACTTCCTCAAGAAGCTTGTAATCATTGGGATTCGCGGAGTAATTCCTGTGAGTACCTCCCATCCTCCCCATAAGCAGCCTGAAAACCACTTAAAGACCGCCGCAAAACTGCTTTTTCTATAATCAAGAAACCACTTGAGATTGTTACTGTTATTATTTTTGGCTCTTATTTGTTAAGTGTGCGTATAGCACAGCAATAGCAGGTGCGTGCGATGGAAGCCGTTTTGTTTCAAGCGATTGTGTGTGTGTGCGTGTTTTTTTTTCCTCCTTCTTCATCTGTTGACCGCCGTTGCTATGTGCGGCGTTGATATCTGGAGTGGGTGATGATGACACGTGGATGGTTAATATTAATAGATGTGTGGGACCTACAATTTTTTTTATTTTAGAGATCTTATTAATATGTATTTTTGCTAATTTATAGAAATATTTGGATATTTTGCTGTTATTGTTTATTAAATGATTTTTTATAAAATTATTTGGGAAGAATATTTGATTCTTTTTTCCCATATTCGGACACTGCTGTCAATGATTTTTCGCCTTTAATTTCTCCCAAAATTATGTCAAAAATCTGTAGTTAGATTTTTAATTTTTCCTTTTCAACTTTTTGCTTAATTATTTTTATATGAATAAATTTATATTATTAAAAATTTAAATGGTTTAAAGTGCATTCTATAATTACTTTATAAAATATAAAGTAAAATTTACTTTATTAATAATTATCATTGAATTTTCAATCCACTCTTATCCGATAGTGATAAAAGCAAAATAAAAACAATGTAAATAAAAATTAACGTCACCTAGAATTTTCAATAGAGCTAGGATCTGTATAAACAAGTCTTATTATTCTGTTTTTTTGCTGTATTAGGAGGTCAGCCAATAGAGCTAATGAGTAGATTGCTAGTGGATTTCAGAACAGGTTATATACTGTAAAACAAGTGATAAATGACTAAATATTGATTATAAATTTTCTTTTGCTTCTCAATTCATAACAAATTATACAGCAATTGATGAAAAGATTTACAGTGGGAAGAGAAAACAAAACTGGGTTGAAGAGGCTAAAATAGCTTCAAACGGCTGAAGCTCCTAACAGAAGCTTTACAGACCAAGTATCCAACTCCTAAACACACAGCACAAATACCCAGATCAATAGCCCATTTCACTCCATCCAAATCCATACCCATACCCATGTCCACCATCATGTCACAATCAGGTCCACAATCTTCTGCCAGTTCATCTCCACCGTCCAGTCTGCTTACTGCGGATCTATCATCAACGTCACCCTCCTCGCTCTCCTCTGGAATCACCTCCAGTCTATCACACCCTTCTCTTCTCTTATGATTCTGCTGTCTCTTCAATGCCGTCTCCGCTCTCCCGCTCAAAGGTGCCGCCATTTCTCCATCCACGGCCACTGCCACATCGGCAGCACCCCCGCCGCCAACAAAAACCTCACTACCCTCGAGCCCCCACTGATCGCACTCCAACTTCCACTCCTCTTCCTTAATATCTTTCCGAAACATTCCTTTCAAGATTCTCTCATCTCTTAAGTAAACCTCAAACCGAACCTCTCCACTTGCTCGAACAGGCTCTCTCGACCCAAAGATGGCCTCTCCTTTCTTGGTTTTCACGTTAACAACCCGATGAAGCGTCAAGAAAGCAGAACAAACAGGTTCCACCTTATACCCACGAACAAGAAGCTCAGCAGCTCCATTATCAATGCGAGGAAGATACAGAAGAGTGAGCGAGTCTGGCAAGTTCTTGCATGACTTTAGACCAGAAAAACGGATAAAGAAAGCCTTAATCTTTAAGCTACTTCGATCTTTCTGCAAGAGCCCAAGAGAATATGTGGTTCTACACATTGTTGATGATATGATCAGAGTACAGACTGTGGAAAGAGTTTTTTATATATATATATATAATTCTCTTGATTATGTTATATAGAGAGTTTGGTAGTGGCGGCTTATTTGAATAGTTTGTGTCCAAATGGGACTATGATTTTCTAATTCTGGGGGCTAAGGGCACGCGGTTTTTGTCAACGGAATGCGGAAAAATGAAAAAGAATTCTTTTGTTGGGTTTGGTGTGGTTTTTGGCATAAACATAGCTACACGTTTCGTTATATTATACATATAATTTGGCGTGTGCAGGGGCAATGGCGCTGGCCTTTGTGGATGATTTGCATGTGATATTTTAGATAAATATCCGTCAATTTAATTTTATGTAAACTCGAGCTAATCTTGTTAATAACAAATAACTCAGCCTATAATCTGCGTAAGCATAAAAATGATATTTTACAAACAATTATTAAAATTAGCTATAACAAGTTATTGTGATATGTTTGTTTAAACACATCTTAGATTTAAACTATAATATATACAATCATGTGAAAAAAATTTACTATTCTTATAATTATGTGCGAATCAAATTAAATTAGTCAAAATTTAATAAATTTTAAATAACAATTGTTTAAATCAAAAAATAATATTATGAACTTTATTTTTCAATCAACTATCCATGATATTGATTGTGCATGTGTTTTTTTTAATAGAAAAATTATATAACCTAAACATTGGTAGACTACATAACGAAGAATAATCCTTCACCTCATAATAGAGGATCTAAATTAGTGACGGCAGAATTTAAATCATTCACCTCATAATGTCGTCTTTATAGATGAGTTATCATTCAATTACTTTATCACTAATATTGATTATTTAGCATTCTTTGTTAGAATCATTATAATATATAAGAATGTGTTTTGATTATTTAGCATTCTTTGTTAGAATCATTATTATATAAAGAATGTGTCTAGTGCATATTTAACCAAAAAAAAAAAACTTGGCTTTTTTTCATACTGAGTGTTCTTATATAATAATAAGTTATTTCTGAAAAAATCCCAAAAAATTATAAGATAAAATTCGGAAGGCCAGAGGAAGAGCCCAAAAGCGCAAAGACTACTAGCCCTCGTTATCTAGCATTATATAAAGCTCGATCGAAACTTGTGGGCTTCAAATAATACTTTAGACACTTCCTAGGGCAATAAATTAGACTGAAACTGGGCTATGTTGTTATTCTTAGTTAGATAGCTGCTTGTTTTGTGCATAGCTAACCATTATTAGTTCCACTGAGATACATCTTGAAAGGTCATCATCAATATAGGATTTTTCTTCCTATCTTTTGGGTGCATTACATCAACATTTCATCACTGGCCTTATAGTACTTGATGCTATCAGTTAACTACCGCACTTGGAGTAATTGTATTCCAGAAACCTTAAAGTTATA
>CATIWK010247841.1:0-13419 GCA_949634005.1 Mallotus japonicus
TTGTAATAAAATTATTAAATTTTTAATAAAAATTAGATATTAATAATAAAATTATACAATTTTTTGTATAAATTAATATTAAAATTTCCATTAAGCAAATATAATTTAAATTATTAAGCATTAATATTAATTAAATAAATATTATTAAATATAATTTTAATTTAATGATAAATTTTGTAGTTTTGAAGTAAATTAGTACTTGTATTAAGTAAATAAAACTTTAATTATGAAGTAAATATAATATCAAGTAAATGTTGTATAATATTAATTTAGTAGTAAGTAAATAAAGTCGAAATTACCAAGTATAATAAGAAATTATACATGCTATATGTTGAGCTCGTGTGGCTCGGGAGCTCGGCTTGAGCTCGTTAAACATGAACCGAGCCGAGTTTGAGCTAGACTTTTAAAAATTTAATAAGCTCGAGCTCGAACCTGAACTTTTAAACGAGTCGAACCTGAACTTTTAAAAGTTTGGCTCGGTTCGGCTCAGTTACTTCCCTAGATACAATAAAATAGATACTATTAAATTTAGGGCAAAGGGTCATTTAAGCCCCTAAGGTTTATAACGAGGCTCAAATAAGCCCCTCATCATTTTGTAGGCTAAAAAATACTAGGGTTTTGCGTTTTTGAGCTTTATTGGCCCCTTTATACCAACCTGGATAGACGACACTGGTTTTTATTAGAAACCGTGATGACATGGCCGTTAAGTTAGGTCTCCCCTGTCATTAAAGATGTCTTCCCTGCCATTAAAGACCTGCCATCAGCTTCTTCTTTTTTCTTTTGAATAAATGGAGGCAAAGCCTAGAACAAGGAATTGTTCTCCAGCATTTGGATTGCAACTAAGCTTTCAGATTCAACCACCAAGTTTGTTATCTTAAGCTCCCAGCATAGTCTCAAACCATGCAGTATACCCCAAAGCTCTGCTCATGTGATAGTCATCGAGCCCAAATTAGCCATAAATCCTCTAACCTAATTACCTTTGAAACCCCGAACAAGACCACCAGCAGTTGCTGTTCCCGACCTTCTGCAAAAAGATCCATCTGTATTAAGTATAAATTAGTTCGAGTTCGACGGCTTCCAACCCACCCATATGTCCACTTTGCGGGTTCCTCCTCCCAAATTGGTGAACCTTCATGCAAAAATCAGTTGCAAAAATCAAAGCCAACAAATCCAGATTCTAGAAAACAACATGAATCGCTCCAAACAACAGCAAACTATTACTAAAATCATCACCAAATTCTGCTTCCCTCAATACACTCCTCAAGAAATATGCATGGCTCATGTATCCTCCTGTTACCTATATCAACAGACTAAGTATTAAGATCCATATCATTCATAGCTGCCAATTCTTGATCTTTTTCAAGGCTTTCTCATTTGGGTATCCTGAATTGGAGCTTCTTGATTTGAAGAATTCAGACCAATGACAACCAATTCTTAAGAAATTTCAATTTCTCTTGAACAGGATTCTTGACAACAATGATTTGCATTAACAAAAGAATCAGATTATTGAAAATTACCTTGTTGGGTCTGTTGATGAGGAGGAGAAAACTCATCTGGGTTGTGAGAAAAATAGATCAAATCGTCGGAAGTAACACCAAGAGATTGTAAAGAATCTTGCAAAGATGACAAAAAGAGTTCATATTTTCTATTGAGTGAAAAACGCAATGAATCATGATATGGAGAGGAAGAGAGGGATACAACTAGGGTTTCTTTGAGTTGTTGAAGATTGCATTAATTAGGGAATTCCAGTTTGAAGGTTTCTTTGGACTGTAGAGATCTTAACCTCAATTTCATGGCTGTAATTGATTTTTTTTTTAATTTGATGATTGAAAGAACTGATAAAAATGAGGATGATGACAATGAAACCAGAAGGGTTTTCATAAGGCTTATAGAAGGGTTAAAGTCGAGAGAAAATGGGGATTTTTTATCTCTCTTCTCTTCAACATGTAGAGGGTGGTTACAACATTAATGGATGTAGTGCCAAAATTCTTCCCTTTACAAGAACAACTTTTTTGACGTGGCTTATGTGGGGTCCTTTTATTTTACATGGCCACCACGTCGTTTGCCTTTTTGACGGGAGAATGGGTTTTAAATTTGGCATCCGTTAGTGAGGGGCCAATAAAGCTAAAAAATGCAAAACCCTAGTATTTTTTAGCCTAAAAATCGATGAGGGGCTTATTTGAGCCTTACTAAAAACCATAGGGGCTAAAATGACCCTTTGCCCTTTTATACCCTCATTTAGTTTTGTATTATTTATTTGCCAAAAGAGTTATGATCATTTCACCTCTCCCATTTCTTTGCATGTGTTCTTATCTTATTTTTATTTTATTTAGTTTATGATTGTCGCTTATGGTGGATGTGATGAATGCAAGATGTGATAATGTTGTTGATTAGATTTAATTGCATGAAAGTTGACTAATTGACAAACTTGGATCTAAATATAAAATTGGAAATTGTTTGAAGGCAATTGCATTATGCATGTAATAAAGAAATAATTAATTAATTAAAATGATAAAAACACAAAATAAATAGAGGCCAACCACAAGGTTGGATGGGCATTCCAAAAGGTCATGCCCAGTTTTTAAATCAAGTCTCTAAGGATAGCTGTTGGGGCCCTCAATGGGATCCAGTTGTTATAAATCATGTTCTGGATTTCATCCTTGTAGTGACTCCATCTCCAATCTAGGACCTATAGCCTAAGATTATATTCTCTAGTGGGCCTCGAGCCAGCACAGTGTTGTGGTTGCCAAACACTTGGTCGCATACTAAACCCCACCGCCTACAGTTGCGACTCTATTAGGGATAGAAAAATTGATTCCAATGTTTTTTGTTTTATTATTTTTAATTATTGGGTTATTTCTTCTGTGTTTTCACAAAGCTTATCATATACTATGTACTCAGTATCAAATTACCCGACTGCAGTCGTTGCTCTAATGCTTGTGTTTCATTTAAATCTGGTGGTGGTGTATATGACTATTGCCACTCACAATACATGTTAGCCCTTTATCGCTTGGACTCTTTAGTGGGGAGACATTTTGGGCTAATGCAACACTATAGGATTCCAAGCCTTTATCCAAGACCCAACCCATGTAGTGACTTAGCAACTTCCTCTAAGTTCTTAACAAAGATGCATGTGTTTGATGCCATATAGTAGTCCTACTTATAAAGCCCGAGCCCGCCAATGATGGATTGTTCTAAGTTGCACCATGCCTCCTATTATGACCCATTAAGTTGGACTTTAGTTTTATTTGAAGGGGCTTACCTTACCGACTTGAATTTAAAAGAAGAAGAACCATTGCCCCGAAGTTTAAATTTCTAAACATGAAGAAGTACTCTAGCACTGATGATCCTCACATGCACTTGAAACAATACATCACCTATATGAAAGTCATTAGGTTGATTAAGGCTTAAATTTTTAAACAATTCCTGATGTCCTTAGAAGGAGCTATTGTTAAATGGTAATCAACTGTCGATGCATATGTTTAGCAAAACTAGAGGGAATTGTATTCATGATGGAATCGGTTATGTAACTTAGATATTAGAAACATGTGTGGTGAGCACAAGGCTAAGTAGGGTAAAATTTCAAAAATTTTACTTACATAACCCTTCATAACATAAAGAATTCCATTCCTAATGATCCATTTTGCATGTTACACATAACTAAATGGCAAAGAAACATATATAATCATCAACCTAGGAAACTCTAAGTTTAAGAAAACTTACAAACTCCTAGTATGATGAAGACCCCAATAGTTAAGATCTATAAGATTTAGGTACTTGAAGTTCAACACTTGAATCAAATGCTCTACCTTTGCAAATGAAAGGCCCCTAGCTTGAAACACCAAAGCTTAACCATATCACCTTCTTACTTTGATTTGATTAGTTGTAAGTGTCCTCTCAATTGACCCTTACAAATCTTACACTAACTCAATCCTTTGCAAGAACACTTAGGGGTTGTGTTGTGAAGATGTTGTTTCTATTTTTTGGTGTGTCTCAAAACCATTTTCTACTTAGAAACATTTCTTAGGTTATATGTATAGAGAAAGGAAGCACCTCATGACATCACCTATTATATCATAAGTACGCAACTTGACATAATAAGTGTACAACTTGTATAACTCATTAGTGTACAAAAAAGTATGTAGAGATTACATCTCATATATTATGTCTATATTCATCCTCACACTTGTCAATGTAACCTAATCTTTATTTTGCCAAAGTCAAAAATTTACACATTAAAGATTTAATGCGCCTAATATGCCAAATTTGACTAATATCATTTTATGGACTTAGGCTTGGTAATCGGGCCAACACTTGGCCTAAGCCCAATCCATAAAAAAATGGGCCTAGGATTAGGTTCATGGGCTTTCTCAATATTTTAAATTAATCTTTGGTCCAAAATTCTTTTGGGCCTAGGCCCAAACTACATGGGCTATTATATATATATATATATATTTAATACTTCAATTAATATCTCATATTAATTAAGTATAAATTAATAATTACACCTTAAATTAGATTTCATGATATGCTAGAATCATTACTTAAAATATAAATCTAATTCCATTAATCTTAATTAATTGATTAAACACTTTAATCAATAATTAGATTAATATTGATGGTGATTTGGTAAAACTCCTTTAGGTGTGGCTTACTAGGTTCATGTCTAATTGAAAATGAGAAAATAATATCAACACTTGATATTATTTGAAACTTCTTTCAAATTTAAATGTGAAAATCTCAATTATACATATTTAATTCTCAAAAGTTGTGAGTGACCACTAGCATGGATATCACAACTATCCAATTAGAAATAAACGCATATATTGATTCACACGAATGCTTTTGGTCATAATTACTGTGCACTAAAATCTCTTCATTAAAACATCTTGATATAGCCTAGAGTTAAGGTTTAGTTAAACTCCAATAACTGTGTCATATGACCTCATCTCAAGTTCTAATTCTTGATAAAACATAGTAAATATTAGAAACACTTTTCTAGCACTAAAACTTTTTCAATATATGTCATGTTTGTCCTGACCAGGAACTTATTCATCAAGAAAAAAACTTAGATAGCATAGGATCTTATTTCGGTTCACTCCAGGCAATGAATCCTATCTTGGCTGAACACTCATCCCTACATTTTACCGAATAGAGCTATCACATGCCATATACCTATATGTGATTATAACAAATATGTAAGTGCTAATAAACCTTAACCACTCAAATGTGGATGACCGTGTCACCTCAGGTCAAAGGATTATATGCACCATTATGACCTAGATTGTGATCGTTGACTATAAATGAATATCCTCGTGATCACAAATCTAACATCATGTTCAATCTGCCCATCACATGAGTATCCACATGTTATTTTGATATCTCATATCAAGTAGCATGAGACTCACTACCCCCCACTATTAGTATCATATACTAATTAAGAAAAATAGACATAGGTGATAATCTAATTAATATTACCTAAATATTAGTTTTTGACTATGAACATTTTATAACATATGTACTAAGTAAATTTGTAGCTCATATTATCAATTCTTGATAATAAATTTATTTAACATGATGCTAATGGATAAATATTCAATTAAATAAACACTTTAGATAATAGAATATTATTTTATTACCATTTAGGATAATTTACAATATCAAAATATGTGACTGGCTTCTAAGGCATACCACCTATACTAACAATTCAGCCTACATAAAGCATTATTAAATGGCCTTGGCTGATGAAAATTTTAAAGAAGATTGATGAAGATTAAATGGAAATGAAAAGGATTAAGAGAAAAGAAAAATGAGGCACTTGATTAAAGGAGTTCGGCTTTTCAAAACCTACATTTCCTCTTAACTTATCCCCAAGTTAGGATTTTGCAAACCCACCACAAATCTATTCACTTTTTACATTGATTACAATTGAGTTTTTAAGGCTAAACTCAAATCTTTACATACAAACTTTTCTTGGCTTAGTTTTAACTGAAAACTAAAAACCCAAGTGTTTTAATGGTTCATACTTAAACTAATTCATTTAGCATTAGTTCGTCACTTCCCTTTTTTAACCCAAGAAAAGATATGAAGGAGAACCTAATCTAAAACAGATAACCCATACTCAAGGGTTTTAAGAGAGTAATTAAGAAAAATTAGAAGATTGCTTTAGAACACAATTAAATGCTGAGAAATAAATTGCTCAACCACTTATCTAACCTCTTAAATGAGGGTTTTAGAGAAATATTTATAGTTGATGAACAAAAAATAGTTGTTGGAGTGCTGCATCAACTTCTTCAAGCTTTACCATCCTTATTAAATGCATTAACAACTTTTTATAAAGTTAGGCCTAGTCACGATTGTGATATACCCCATCATGATCGTGATTATTGATGAAACTAGTCGTTAAAGAATTATTGTATTAGTTATAGTGTTAACATCTGGATCGTGACTGTGGTCACAATCATAATATAGGACCGTAAGGGTCACTGGATTAAAAGCCTTTATTGTCTTCCTTTAGGTCATGCTCATGAGACTCGTGACCTATATCACAATTATGATCACGATCATGATCAGGATCGTGAGGGTCACTGGATGAAAAGCCTTTATTATTTTCCTTTATGTCATGGTCGTGATCATGGCTTGTCATACTCATGATCAACACCTCATGATCATGGCATAAATCATGGGGGTCACTAAATGAATCTTCAATTTTCATTTAATTCAATTACGGTCTCAATTAGCTTGATCACGATCATGATTACCTTATCATGAACATAGTCACAATCGTGACATTGATCGTGAGGGTCACTGGAACTTTTCTTTATTAAGGCTTTTTGGCATGGTTATGCTCATGATGATGCTCACTATCGAGAAATGGATCATGAGCATCACTGTTTTAATGCTTTTCTCCATCTTTAAGCTTGGGAATGCCTCTTTTTTTTCCTAACTTATACACACATGCAAAACGCATATTAGTGACTCAAAATTGAGTTTGTTAAAATTAAAACGAGGTAGATTAGGGCTTGATTATGCAAATGGTCAACAATCTCCCCTTTTTGATTTTGACAAACAATTTTAAGTTAGATTAAAAAGAATGCATGTGCAAGTGTGTGTATGTAATGCTCCTCCTTAATGTGTGTATGAGAGTTTTTAAATTTGAAGTGATACTCCCCCTCAATCAATGCACAAGTCATAGAGGGTTTTGAAGTTCAAGGGATCAAATTTAGAATTTGAATTGAATTTTCACAATTTTGATCAATATTACAAAATATTAAGACATTTAAAAGAGGCATTATTAATAGGTTCCATTAATGAGTGAATATTCTACAATTAGTATACATTTAAATGCACATAAGCACATGTAAGCATTTAATCATGCATAATTCACATTTAATCACTCAAAAATAATTCCTTCTTCCCCTTTTGTCAAAATGCAAAAGGAAAAAAAGAAGGATACAAATAAGAGCAATAGACACAAAAGATAGATATTGTATTGAAAGACAAGATGAGAACATGTAGTGCAAGGCTAGTACGTGATTACTTGAAACGTAAAAGCATAAAATCCTAATACAATAAAACTAGAAAGCATAAAAAAAATATGGAAAACATAAAAAGACTAAAAAAATAAAAGTAAAAGAAACTGAGAATGAGAAGGGTCATCATCTCCTTCTTGTGGTGGTTAAGAAAGATGAGAGAAGGAAGCCCATTGGCATTCATACCCTTGTCTCTCATAAAGGCAGTAAACATTATATTGAAGCAGATGAGCAATATGAGAGTCAACTTGATCAAAATGGGCGTTGAAGTTGGATTCCATTAAGGATATTCGATTAAATAGTTGACCCACCCATTGAGGTTCACCTTCAAGCCCTAGTGCTCCACTAGATGTGCCTTCATTTCTTACCCTTTTACTTTGAGTGGGTGGAGGCTTTTAGGTTGTTTGAGTGGTAATCTACTCTTCTTCACCCTATTCTTCCTCAAATTTCTCAATTTGGTGAAGAAGCTCCTCCATTTCATCACCTCTACCACCCTCTTAAGAGGCTTCATCTTCTTAAACATAAAAATTGTTGACACTCTTGAAGTTTTTAGAGTTTTTAATGAGAGTGTCATCAAGAAGAATGGAAGAAATAGAATCAATATTGGAGACATTAATTTAGAAAAAGTGGGTAAGTTTAGTAACAATGTCTTTAATGTAAATAGACCTAGAAATGCTATCAATTATAAGCCACAATCTCCATTGAAAAAACC
The DNA here is from genome assembly GCA_949634005.1 of Mallotus japonicus. NCBI lineage: Eukaryota > Viridiplantae > Streptophyta > Magnoliopsida > Malpighiales > Euphorbiaceae > Mallotus > Mallotus japonicus. The sequence goes on from CATIWK010247841.1 coordinate 8,245, forward strand.
TTTCAAGAGTAATAGGATCATCGTCAACCATGCAATGAAGGATGAATAAGTCATTAAGAGATAAAGATTCAATACTTTGACTTGGGCATTGATAGAGTAGGTAAGAAAGTAGTGGATATACTAAAGGGATTTAAAGTTGAGGGAGAAGGCTTTTGTGTGACCGACTATAAAGGAAGTGGCTTGGGGTTTACAATGCTTAACTCAAAAAGAATGAGGCAACCAAGTATATAAGGTTTGAACATGACCTCTAGTGAAGCCAAATAGAGTATCAAACTCTAGAGAGGTCATGAACCTTTTGCTTCCCCCAATTTGAATCTTATACTAAAATAAGGGTTATTATCATCAAAAGAAGTGGTTCTAAGAGTGTAGAAGGAGAGAAATTCCACAACTAAGAAAGGATAGGTAGGAAGAGAATTAAAAGCAAAGTTGAGAAGCCCCACCTTAAGAAGTAATTGTTGAACCTCTTCAAAGCACCCAAGTTTTTCCAATGTACCTTTAGACATGTACTATAAGGGAATAAGGTTGTGTTTTTAAAAGGCAAGGGTTCTTGATTTGATTTCATTAGAGAAATAGGAGAAGGGTGGATGAGATTTATTTGGTTGCTCTCCTTGAGGAAGAGTCTCCATGAAAAGGGGTCTTAGTTGGCTTTTTAGGGGCCATTGTGAGTGAAAAACTTGAGAGAAAGAGGTTGAAAAAGATAAAGGAGAGAGGTGTTTAAGATAAGAATGTGAATGAAAAAGTGAAAATGTGGATAATAAAGTATAGGAGAGTATTTATAGGCTTGAAGAGGGGTTAGAGAGCATTTAGAGACTGTTTCTAGGTCATAAAGGACATGGAAAACCATTTCTAATTTGAAAAATGTACCTTTTTTATGCAAAATTTCATTTTCCAAAACCAGTTAGGACTGCACTCATGATCATGACATGCTTTTCACGATCGGGATATCACTATCACGATCGATGTCATGATCAGGATGTGGTAACTGTGAGCGTTTCTGTTTTAGAGATGAACAGGTGTCACAAATCGAAACGTCACTAAAAGAAGCAGTTTTGCCCCTAAACTTTTTGAAAATGTTTCAATTAGATCTAGAAAAATTTAACAAAATTGTGCAATTTTCCCCTTCCAGGACTAAATTTACTAGCTTGAAAAAACTTTAAAAAGGGGCAAATTTTAGCTTAAAAATCAAATAGTTTTAAATCATGCAAATACGCCTAGGTGTCTTGGACATATTAATTTACGCAAATTCATTGGTAAATCAAATAAATTAATTTTATTAATTTATCAATGATATGCTCTAAAATTAAATATATAGATAATTTCAAGTGCAAAAAGTTCAATAATTCAATGCAATCATTCAAGCATATAAAAGATAAAATCATTTCAAACTAGATCCATCAAGCATGTTAAGCTCATGTATAGTGAAATTATACCTTTCCTCATTAAGAGGTTTTATGAAAATATGGGCAAGTTGATGATTTGTGTCAACAAATTCAAGTGCAATGTCACCACATTAAGAATGATCACATAAGAAATAATGTCTAATGTCAATGTGTTTAGTTCTAGAATGTTGGATGGGATTCTTACTAAGGTTTGTAGCACTAATGTTGTCACATTTAATTGGAATGTTATCAACTTCAATGCCATAGATCTTGAATTATTTTTTTTTCCACAAAACTTAGAAGCAACAATAACTAGCAGCCATATACTTGGCTTTAGCCATGGACAAGGCAATCGAAACTTGTTTCCTGCTAAACTAAGAAACTAAGCATTATCCTAAGAATTGACAAGTTCCACAAGTGCTCTTTCTATCTAATAAGTTATCAGTAAAGTTAGCATTTGAATAACTCACTAAATTAAAATTTGAACTCTTAGGATCTTAAAGTCCTAAATGCAATGTGCCTATAAGGTATTTAAAAATTCTTTTGATGGCTTTCAAATTACATTATTTAGGACACGATTGGAATCTAGCACATAAGCAAGTAGAAATAATTATATTTGGCCTACTTGTGATTAAGTAAAGGAGAGATCTGATCATACATTTATATCGCTTTTCATCAACTAGCTTTCCATTTTCATTCTTTGAAAGTTTAGTTGTTGTGCTCATGGGGGTCTTGCTTGCTTTAGCTCCCTTCATGCCAAACTTTTTAAGGATATTTCTTATATATTTAGCTTGCTTGATGAAGATCCCACTCTTGCATTACTTAATTTGAAGTCCAAAGAAGAACTTGAGCTCCCCCATCATGCTCATCTCAAATTCACCTTGCTTTAACTTGGAAAAATCCTCACACAAGCAATGATTTGTAGCATTGAATATAATATCATCAACATAGATTTGCACAATGAGTAAGTCATTGTTGGATTTTTTTATAAAAAGGATTATGTCGACCTTTTCCTTTAAAGAAACCTTTCTCTAATAGAAAGTTGCTCAACCTCTCATGCAAAGCTCTAAGAGCTTGTTTCAATCCATACAATGCCTTTGAAATTTTAAAACATGACTAGGAAACTCATGATTTTCAAAACTTAGAGGTTGCTCAACATATACCTCCTTTTGAATAAAAGCATTTAAAAAAGCACTTTTGACATCCATTTAAAAGAGTTTAAAATCCATTAATGATACAAATGCAAGTAATATCCTAGTGGCCTCTAACCTTGCAATCGGGGCAAAGGTTATGTTATAATCAATTCCTTCCTTTTGATTATAACCTTTAGGCACTAACATAGCCTTATTCCTAGTAATGACACCTTATTCATTTAATTTATTTTTATAGACCCACTTGGTGCCAATAATGGGATGATTTTTAGGTCTTGGAACTAAGTTCCAAACCTTACTTCTTTTAAATTGATTGAGTTCTTCTTGCATAGCAATAACCTAGAACTCATCTTCCAAAGCCTCATTGGTAGACTTTGGTTCAATTTTAGAAATGAAAGCCAAGTAAACTAGAGGTCTAAAATGAGACCTAGTGGTTACCCTTTTGATTTGTCACTAATAATAAGCTACTTTGGATGGTCCTTCTTGAATTTGAAATCCTTTGGTAGCTCCTTCTTTAAGCTGAGTTGAGGCACCTCCTCATCCTCTTCCTTGTTAGGGCCTTTTATCTCCAAAGGCTTAGTGGCATCACCCTCTTGAATATTTATATCCAAGAAGTCATCTACAACATCATTAACACAAATAACATCCTTTCTCGAATCAAGTGGGTTAGATTCATCAAAGACAACGCGCATAGATTCTTCTACCATTAGTGTTCTCTTATTAAGTAGAAATGGATTGAGTAATTGCAAATTGCAAAAATACCAAAAAATAATAAAAATACAGAAATAAATATGCAAATAAATTAAAAAAACAGAAATGAACATATTAAAATGGTAAAGATAGCATTTCCACCATAAAATTGAAGATTTGATGATAAAAAGGCCATTTTTACCATAAAGCATAAATACTACAAAAATTGATAAAAAAATAAAATAAAAATGACGAAAAATACGGAAAAATAATAAAAATAAATAAACATGCTGCAAAAATTAAAATGAAATAAATTGATGCAATAATAATAATAATAATGCTAACTTTACACTAAAATACCCATTTTTACATAAATGGAGAAAAAAATTGCAAAAATGATATAAAAAATATAAAATAAATGCAGACACTCACAGATTCAACTTGAACTTCCTTCTCCTTCTACATATCTTATTCACAAACTCCAAATCACCATAAAAATCACAACAATAAATATTTCCAATAAAATAAACAAAAATGCAAAAATGATAGAAATAAGATGAAGAAGATAATAAAAATGCAATTTTTAATTAGAAAATGATTGGGAGATCCTCAGAGGGATCGGGTTATTACCCTGGATGCATGCTTTGACGAAGATGTGGTTTGGTTTGGATTAGGTGGTCTAAACCTAGTGAGAGAAAGTGATTTTGGTTGAGTGTTTTGATTAGATGGGTACTCCAAATGCTTTAGGAGCGAAAAAAATGAGGGAGAGAGCATTGGAACAGTAGGTTTCTCACTCTAGAATCGTCTGCCTCGGAAAATGTGCCCTCTTCTCTTCAAGAAGAGAAAAAACATTTTTTTTAAATGTGGGTCAGCTTGACCCATGAGCTTGGGTCAAGTGACCCACGCTCTTGGGTCATGACCCATGCGCGTGGGTCATGTGACCCATGCAAGGGCATTTAGATCATTTTGACCCACGGATCAGATTGAATGACCCACACTCGTGGGTCATCAATCCAAGCTCGTGGGTGGACCTGTCCCCATGGGTTTTTTCTTGATTTTTGGTCCTTTTCAGGCCCAGGTTGGCTCTTTTTTGGATTTTTGGTTGCTTTTGGTATATTTTGGATTTCTTCTCAATCTAAGCACACTTTAGAAAACTTCCGAAGTAGTTTTCCCCCTGTCTGACTGATAGGAATCCTTCATCATCGGATTTCTAGAGGAACTGTCAAAATTTGGGTATCAATGGGTGGTGATGAGTTAAAGAATTCTATTGGGGTATGTTCTGTTTTATTATTTTTGTTTCTTTTTGATTTCTGATACGTTGTTTTGTGTTTTTATTTTAAGGGTGATAAGAAATTGTTCGAGGATGTTGGTTTTATTTCCAATATTAAAGATAGTTCTGTTAAAGATGGTTTTAATGATGATGAAGTGTTGAAGGATTCTAATTCGGTGTTATATATATATATATATATATATATATATATATATATATATATATATATATATATATATATATTAATTTAGTATCTTTTTGCTTTTGTTTTGGTTTCTAATTTTGCTTTTGATGTGTTGTTTTATTTTTAGGGTGAAGAGACTGTACTTAATGATGTTGATTATCTTTTCAATGTTATTTATTCTACTATAACAGCTGGTGGTGGTGATGAGTTAAAGGATTTTGTTGGGGTATTTTTGTTTTATTACTTTTGTATCATTTTGGTTTCTGATACTTTGTTTTGTGTTTTTGTTTTAAGGGTGATAAGAAATTTTCTGAGAATGTTGGTTTCAATTCCAATATTAAAGATAGTTCTGTTAAAGATGGTGATGAAGCATTGAAGGATTCTAATTTGGCATGTTCTTTTTTATATATATATTAATTTAGTATCTTTTTGGTTTCGTTTTGGTTTTTAATTTTGCTTTTGATGTGTTGTTTTATTTTTAGGGTGAAGAGACTGTACTTG
>CATIWK010247874.1:0-10904 GCA_949634005.1 Mallotus japonicus
AGTGTATTTTAATACACTAACTATTATTTTAAAATACTAAAATACTAATTAATTTAACTTAATCAAATTAAATTATTTCACTAAGTAATAATCTTAAAATAAATTAAACATTATTAACACTGAAAAGTCAAGGTATTACAATTATTTATAATGATAGTTATAATTTGTTACTTTATATTTTTATTAATATTAGTCTATATAATAAATTGATTCATAATATAAAAAGTTAAAATTTTATGTAAAAATTTAAAAATTAATTTTTAAATTTATTTCAAAATTGATAAGATTAAAACTCACGAATATTTTAAAAATTTTTTCTTAAAAATAAAAAAATTTGAATAATTGACAAATTTATTTTGTAGGGATCTAAAAATAATTTTTAAAAATACAACTAAATCTTTCAAATAAAATTAATAGAATTAACACAATTTATAAAATTAAAAAAATAAATTAATTTAACTTTGAAAATATAGTTCAATCGGTAATTGACCTAAAATTTGATTTAACATATTATTTTTTTTTTAATTTATATAGATAAATGCATGTATCGAAGGACTCCCTTTTTTTGAGCACTCAAATGCGTCTGCATCTCACACCATCTAAAGCACTCCACCAATTTGAAATTAAGGGTTAAATTCCAAATAAATAAATAAAGTTATGATACAGATGAATTTTAATTTAATAAAATTTTGCCTTCTTTAATTGCCCATCAATTTAATTAAGTGATGAGCATATAGATATATATTTTTCATGTGGGTTCAAAATAGACATTTCAAGCTCAATCTATATATTTAGGACTTGTCGCTATAGCAGACTTTAACTTTATATTTTGTTAATATTGATTGGAAAATTCATTAAATAACAAATAACAAAATTCATCTATAAATGAATTTTATATTTGATAAATTAAATAAAAAAATATATAATTCATTTCAAATAAAATGAATATTATATTTAAGATCAAGAATATTTTGATCTTAATGAAATAGTAGCTCTTTTTAGGATATACATATATGCATATCTATACAAATTATTATATTTACCTATATTTAATTTAAATAATTGTACAAGTTATATATTAATAGTTATAATTAAATAAGTATGAATCTAATAGTTTCTAATTATATTTGTACAGATAAAAATATGTGTATCGAAAAAAAATTTTAAAATGTTTTATTAAATCTCATAATTTTAAAATTTATTTGAAATTTTTATTAAATTTGATAGAATTCAAATTAATTATAAATTATAATATGAATTTAATGAAATAAAATTTCAAATAATTTTTAAATCCAACACACTAAATTTAAATTTGTAAATAAAATTTATATATACCAACTATAATATAAATTTAAGGTGATAAGACTAAAAAATGAATCCACCTAAAACTTCAACCAATAGAATGACTAAAGGTTGAATTTCTAATCTTCTCTTTCTTTTCAAAAAACTTATAGCATACATAAGAAAATGATATAAATATGGTTGACATAACAGTCGCAGATGAGATGTGGCAGCAATGACAAAATGCTCCTGCTGCTAAGGGACCATGATGACCCAAGATCTTTAAATCTCACCGCTATTTAGTGGGCGTTGTTTGCGTTAATTTGTGGGTTAAGTTTGGATAGTTTGATTTGATTGATATGATAATTTTGATGTTTTTTTTTTAAATATAATTTTGCTGTTTAACTTAAACTGTTATATAATTTCTTATAAAGTATGTTTTTCTTTTTTGGTCGGTTATAAAGTATGTTGTGCATATGAATATGAAGTCATGGCAAACATAAATTAAGTCATTGTCATTATAGTCTTTTTGCTTACAATTTTCATCATTGTACCATTTGAGAATCAGTAAAGTCAAATGAGCACTAAAGAAAAGCTTGCACAAGAAAAGATACCTCATAATATGGGCGGTTATTTTACAATTTGTAACACGCAATTTATATTACGGGTCACCACATAAAACATTTTCTAACACTTATTTTAATTTTGAAGCAAGAAAAATAAATTTTTTAGCAGGCCTTGAGTGGTATAGTTGCACTAAACCCCACCTTGAGTGGATGCATTTAGGGAGGTTAGCAGGTCGATCTGAGGCCCCTGGAAAAATTTAACATATTATCAAGGTATGTTATGGAGACCCAGCTGAAAAACTCATGTAACCAATGTTGTTATTTTATTTTATATCAGGAAGATAACTTGAAAACTTGGTACCACAATGTTACAAGCGGTTCACACTTTACACATACAAACAAACAAGGAGTCCTATCTCAAGCAACGTTACAGGCAAAATATTAATAAAGGTACCGTAAAGTTCCATGGTTGGAATGTGCCAACAGCTAGGTAGTGAAACCTTTCATTATGGTTTTTTCACGACAACAACAGAGCAGTTGGCATTATTTAAGCAATAGTTGCTCAAACTCCCAAAAATTGCCCTGTATCAACAAAAGTGCGATTTAGTCATCCGAATTCCTGAATTAACCCGCAAAAATTATAAGCTTTCTAACCTTTTTAAAGTTCCATCTTCACTGTTACCCACCGCAAGAAGATCAATTTTATACTTTTCAACAGCATTGCAAATGAGTTCTCTTGGCTCCCCAGCTTCTGTAATTGTATCCACTTTGACCTGTTGACACAAGATCAAATAATGAGAATATTGTTGATTTGAGAAAAAATTACAGCAGAATTAATATTTATTTTTTTGGGGTCCAAACTAGTGGTTGGATTTTAAATTTGATCCGAATAGGATCACAAGGAAAGTAAAAATCTTTCGACGGTAAATTTAACGCGTACACGTACACTAAAAAAATAAACAATTTGACATAGAATAATTTACAATATGGTCATACCCCTCTACTAATACATATATTTCTAGCTTTCTCCAAAATACCAAGTGCTACTTTTTTATCTTGCTGTTGAGCATTACTAATCATAGCCATCTCTGCAATTAAACAAAAACAAACTGCCTGTCAAGATTTCTGCGGTACATCGATCTTAAAAGCAAAATTTAAAGCAAAACCCTCAAATTCTGAGGAAGAAGAAAGAGCAGTGACACTTAACTGGGTGAGAGTGGACAGTACATTTGAGTGTATCCAAGATGTGCTGCAAATGTATAGTTACACTTAGGAGCAGGCTGTGGAGCAAAGATCAGAAGTGGAGAGTTAGTGAACAGATCTTTGAGATTATCAAGTACCCACATGAGTGCATAGTAACTGGACTCGCTCTCATATACAGGCACCATCACCTTCTTGCTATTAGACCCTTCTTTCTTCTCTCCGTCCATTCTTTACAAAGATGAAGCAAGCCAAGCTCTGGTTCAGTTTCTATAGTAGAATAAAAGCTAACTAATTTATTGTTCAAGAAACCAGAATAGAAGCTGACAGTTGATTGATAATTTAAAGTAGAAAGTCTTCTGTTGAACAGATCCTAACCTCTTTGAGAGCTGCAGTTTACTAACCTCTTTGGGACCTTCAAACAGTTTAAATGGGCCGAGCTGAACAATGTTTTTATATTATTAATTGGAATCCGTATAATTTAAGTTTGATAGGTTGAATAATAAGAAACAATTCTCATTAAATTAAATGGATATAAATTTTGTAAATTGATAATAATATTCCACAAATCAGCTTATCTTTAATTAGCTTAAACTTGATTTATTTGTTATCAAGCAAAACTTATGATATTATTTATTGTTTACGAATTATTTATGAATTTAAAAGAATTTAAAAATATATATTATAAATTAAAATTATTCACTAAAACATTAAAAATAAATTATTTACTGAATAAGTTAACATATTTTATAAAATTTTATTATTTTATTCTAATAGTATATTTTTAAATAATTTTTATATTTATTATAAATAAAATCTATAAATTATATATCTAATATCAAATTATTAATATATTAAAACTATGAGTTAGCTCATTTTGTTCGAGTTTATTTACAAGTTTTACAACCTTAACTTTGTATAGTTTGAACTCGTTTTATTTATTAAATGATCTTAGCAGTTGCATTTTTAAATTGATGTCACTAGTATATAAACCAACTGCAAAAATTACGATTAATTAAATTTATAATTACTTGTATAATTAAAAAAATAATTATCATAAAAATAAGACTCACTATTGTTGATATTTCAATAGTATAATTAATGACAAGTCAAATTTTCAATTATTATCATTAATAAAAGAAAAATTGGTTATAAAAGTAAAAACTAATGAAGCAGAGAGAATTCAAAAATTAAAATTTATGTCATTAAAGAAAATAATAATTAAAATTAAAAATCATTTTTATCAATATGTTAATTACAAAATTAGTGATTTATTAGTTACATCTTCAATTGATATTGTTTACAAAAATTTAAAATAGTTAAAAATCATAATTGTGTATGACGTTAAATAAAGTGAAGGTTAAAGTGAAATTTATTATTGTTAATATTTTTAGTTACGAAAATGTTGATTTAGCATTATATCTCCCATTAATATTTTATAAAAATTTAAAACTAAGTAAAAGGATAGAGGGAAAATCAACTTAGTAACTATTGTCAATATTTTTATTTTATGTCATTAAAAAGAAAATGAACATTAATCAGAGTCTAATAGTATCCGGATACCGATGGTTTAAAAAAATTAACATTTAAAATTAAAATCCATTATTGCCAATAGTTTTATTGTTACATTAATAATTTAACAATTGCATCAACAATTAATGATTTTTTTTAAAACTAGTTGTAGTGGTTAATTCCTCTCTATAAGGGGAGAAAGGGGAGGGACAGAGTTTAAACCTTATTCTCTTCATTTTACTGTTCATATCTTTTACTATTTAAACTACTTTTGGGGAGCAATAATTAATAATTTTTTTTTTAGGAAAAAGAAGCTGCATTAAGAAGATAAAGAAAAACAGTCATTTACAGCATCATCAAGAGCAAACTGAGGGACAAACCCTAAAAGGAGAAAATCAGACTTCAAATCTAACACACCCTTAGCTAAACAATGAGCAACTAAATTGCCTTCTCGGCGAGTAAAAGAGAAAGAGACATTCTCAAACTTTGAAGCCATCTGAATAATATCCTCACAAAGTAAATCAGTGATAGAGTGGCCAAACCTTCTAGCTTTGAGACGAGAAATAGCAGCCAAATAATCAGACTCCAAAATAACACTCTGCAATCCATTTTCAACCGCAAGAAACTAACCATATCATAGCTCTTGAAGCTTAGCCAACTCCACCTCTGCACAGTCATGAGTTACCATATCTGCAGATAATATAATTCCTTTAGATGGTTTTCGAATAACTACACCCAAACCAACTGAAGATTCCTGCAATTTAAGAGCTGCATCGATGTTAATTTTTGCTAATGAACCACTTGGAGGAGTCCATCGAGTAACCACCTGAGATGATGGCGGATTAGGTGAAAATAAAGTGGATAGAGATTGGAATTCCAAACGTAGGCGATCCACTATAAGAACTAAATTGGGAGGAAGAAGCCCCTTCTTTCTAAACAATAATTGATTGCGTTGGAACCAAATTCCCCACCATAAATACACAATTGTGACCATTAAATCCATATTGTGACTAGCCATGAGATCTTGAAACTAATCCCAAATTAAATCAATGTGCAGCTGATCCACTTGAAGGCCAAGAGAGCATAATAGCCAAATCACTCTACTCCAAGGATAGTCCTTAAACAAATGGAGTAAACTTTCACCAGCCGAACCAAAAAAGAGATAACCATGAGGAATAATGATACCCCATTTTTCTAAATTATGACCTGTTGGGAGAGAGTCTGTAAGAACTCTCCAAAGAAACAATTTTATCTTAGGAGCCACTGGTAATCACCATAAACATTTCCAGAAAACACTATTCGGATCATGAGAAGAACTAGGCCTTGAAACTTGCTGAGCCAATTGTTGCACCACCTTATAGCCGAACTTAACAAAATATACACCATCCTTCGTGTGCATCCAGAATTGTGCATCTTCAGGCAGTCAAAAACTAATAGGTATCTTTAGAATATCTTCTACCTCAAAAGGAAGGAACAACTATTTTAGCAAAGCAACCTGCCATCTCTTTGTATTCGGGTCGATCAAACAACTAACATGGCTATCAAAGGTGGTATTTTGATAACCAAATATAATTAATGATGTTATTAATGAAAAAACCAAATATAAAAAATCATAACTTTGAAAATTTAAAAACTGTTATATGGTTCAATAAACTTTTTATTATCAACTGGTAAGGGAGTAGTCAAATGGTAACTCTTCTCCAAGAGCATTCTGAGGTGTAGGGTTCGAATCTTGCTGTTGTCGATTTAAAAGGAGATGGCTACTTCTTGTTATACAGTCCATCGATATTAAGATCATATGACCTCCCTATTTTTTTAAAAAAAAACCTTTTGTAATCAACAAAATTCTAAACAAGAAATCTAATTCTTTACAGGAAATCTATTGTGCACTCTGCAAGTATACAAGTCGCAACAAGTAATAATGAGTAGAGTATCGTCCTATGAGGATTAATAATTAAGCACATATGGGTTCTAATTGGTTTTGTTTAGAGCTCACAAATGACTTGAGTAAAAACGAATTTAAGAACTAAACTAGCAACCAAATAAAGCAATCACTAAATCAAGTAATAAAAAGGGAAAATCAACTTAGTAAAGATGTTGTGAGTTTGAAGCACCACATAATCATTAAGCTAATGAATAGATCAATTTACACACTTGCACATCTCAAGTTTTCTTAAATCATCAAACATTCTCTCTCAAGTAATGGTTGATTTAGTTTATTTAAATTAATTAATACACACCCAAGGCTTAACTCTCATCATCACCATGGAAATGAATCAATCTCAATCAAACAACGCATTTAGCACACTCATATGAGTATTGAATTAAGTTAAGCTATCTCTAGTCATTAACTCATTCAACTTGTGTTTATGGGTCTACTAAGATTACCATTTCTTAATGTATAATTTTAGAACTAGAGCTGTAGTTGGTCATCTACAACATTCATTAAAGAATAATAAACACAATATGCAAGATTAAGCAAATAAGATCTATAACATTAAACTTAAATCATATGGGTCTCAAATCCTAACAACAAAATAAAACTAGCTACTCATAGCTTCAATATTCATCATTCAATAAAATACAACCTAATTGAATATCCAAAATATACAATAAGAGAAGAGAAAGTATTAAACAAATGTTATCAAGAAGCTCTAAGGGTCTTCAAGGGCTTCTTCTTCTCCAACCTTTTTTTTCTCCTATTTTTCCTTCTTCTCTTGGGTGTATTTTTCTCTTGATTGGTTGGTGAGATCTTGGTTCAGAACTGGACTTGCTGGAGTCGGGAAATAAAGCAATCACTAAATCAAGTAATAAAAAGGGAAAATCAATTTATCAAAGATGTTGTGAGTTTGAAGCACCATATAATCATTAAGCTAATGAATAGATCTATTTACACACTTGCACATCTCAGGTTTTCTTAAATCATCAAGCATTCTCTCTCAAGTAATGGTTGATTTAGTTTTTTTGAATAAATTAATACACACCCAAGGCTTAACTCTCATCATCACCATGAAAATGAATCAATCTCAATCAAGCGAAGCATCAGCACACTCATATGAGTATTGAATTAATTTAACCTATCTCTAGTCATTAACCCATTCAACTTGTGTTTTATGGTTTACTAAGATTACCATTGCTCAATGTATAATTTTAGAACTAGAGCTGTAGTTGGTCATCTACAACATTCATTAAAGAATAATAAACACAATATGCAAGATTAAGTAAATAAAATCTATAGTGTTAAACTTAAATCATATGGATTTCAAATCCTAACAACAAAATAAAACTGGCCACTCATGGTTTCAATTCATCATTCAATAAAATATAACCCATTTGAATATCTAAAATTTATAATAAGAGAAGAGAAAGGATTAAAGAAATGTTATCAAGAAGCTCTAAGGGTCTTTAAGGGCTTCTTCTTCTCCAAACTTCTTTTTCTCCTCTTGGGTGTGTTTTTCTCTTGATTGGTTGGTGAGATCTTATTTCAAAATTGGACTTGCTGGAGTCAAGTTATCTGCAATCGCCAGTGTCTCCATGATTGCAGCAGAAGGGCCTGCTTTAAAGGACTAGCGCTAGTGATGATGTTACGCTCACTAAAGAAGGAATGGGTCTTAGGATTCCACATTTGTTTATCTTTACAGGATCTAGCAAATGAGAGAAAGTTGAGGCCTAATAAAGTAACCTTAAAGCTTGGCAATGGTGCAAATGTTGCGGCCAAAGCTATAGGATCTACTTATATTAATCTTTATGATCATATTTTGTTGTTGGATGATGTATTATATGTACCTAATGCCTTTAAAAATATTGTCTCTATTTCTAGTTTGACTAGAAAAGGTTATGAATTTCTATTCAAAAGAGACGTTTGTAATATTTACTTTGGAAGTAATATAATAGGCATGGGTTATTTAATACAAGGTTTATATTATGTCGATAATAATTCCAAAAACAATGAGCCTCAAGAAAATGTGAGTAATGAAAACGCCTAATTCCGAAAATCTATGGCACTTGAGATTATGTCACATTGCGGAAGATAGGATCACAAAGTTGCAAAGGATGGGAATCTTGAGCAATCTTGAATCCGTATCCAATTCATCTTGTGAGGCTTATCTTTAAGGAAAGATGATGTAATACCCTGAATTTCCAATTTAAATTTATTAAATTAAATTAAAGGATTTGCAGTGTTAATAAAGTTTTATTATTTTTTTATTATTATTATTTAGCAAGAATTTACTTTGATTATTTGTGTTATATAATATTTTAGTATTTAAAAAAAAAGTAATAGTTAGTGTATTATAAATGCACTTTACTATTTTATGTTTTAAGTATCAAATACATTTAAGTATATACATTAAGATGTGAGTGTGTATAATATATATATATGTACTTTTAAGCATGTGGTGGAGATTAAACTATTGATTATTATTATTATAAATATATATACAAGTACCCACCCACCTATTCTCTTCTCTCTTTCATACAGGTCTTCTTTTTTTTCATTTGCTTTCCTTGCTTTTTCTTCTTCTTCTTCTTCTTCTTGCCCGGACAACCCCACCACCACAAGCAACCCCCTGACCGCCACTTTCAGCTTGCATCACCACCCAACTCGCCACCACCTCCTCCTCTCCCTCCCGAAGCAACAGCAGCCTCCCTTCCCCTGCATATCCGGCCTGTTTCTACTTAACATGGCAGCAGCATTTTGGATGCCATTTTTGGCAACCTTGAGCTCAAGTTGAAGCTCACTTCGGGTACATCATCAATCCATAGTTAGTTTAGGTAATTCCTTCTCAAATTCTTCATTTTTATTGAGTTAAATCCTAGGTTAAATGGGTCTCTTGGTAGTTTTAGTTAGATATTGTTAGTTTGTAGTTAGATTAGTTGTTAGGAGGTTCAATGCTTTGCAAATAAGTAGTTTTTATAATTTTTATCAATTTATTTTAATTATTTTAGTTTTATGGTGGAAACTTTTGATTTTGTGATCTACATGTAAATTAATTTTAATTAAATGTTAATTAGCTTATTTGAGAGCTAATTTGATGGTTATTTATTTTTCCAAGTTTGTTTAAATTTTCAAAAATTATTTGTAAATTAAATGATTTTTTTAAAGTATAGATATATATTTGAGTTTAATTGATTTTGTTGGATTTTAGTTAAAATTATAATGTATATTGTTATTTTTATTTAATAGACATGTAAATTATTATTTATTAGCTAAATTAGTAATTTGTGTATTTTAGCTAATTTTAATGAATTTTCGGAAATATTTAGGTAAATATATAATTATTGTAGTATTTTATTTATTTAGTAATTTAATGATTTTAAGTGAGTAAATAAATGATTTTAAGTAAATTTAATGTTAGTTTTTATATTCCAAAGAATATATATTGTTAAAAGAATTTTTGGAAATTTATTACCTATTTATAGGTAATTATTGAAATTTCTATATAGTATGTAAATATTGGGTTTAATTAGTATTTTTAAGCTTAAGTTAATTATTGGATTTTTTTTATGTTTTATTGAATGAATTGAGTAAATGTATTATGTATGTTGTGAATTCATATTATAAATAAGATTTTGAGTTATCAAGAATTTTAAATTATAAATTAGAATTTATTTGAAATATTTATTCGCGCATGTTTTGTTTTAATGGTTTTATTAAGTAATATGAGTATTTATTTGAAGTGGTTAAAGGTTATTGAGTAATGATATTATTTTGATTTAATTTTAGTAAATTATGTAAATTTTGAAGATAAGTTGTATTTACATTAAATAATGCTATTATATCTTATTTTGTTAAGAAAATTACTTATGATATTTAAATGAGGTTTTTATGATTTTAAAAGACTATTTATACAGTATTAATTATTCTGTGAATTGTGATCTCGGTTGGGCCACAAGTGCAATATGGGGGCCCAACCTGAGTTGTGAGACTGTGTGATATTAAAAGTGTCATTTAATTGCAGGTACGACTCTACTTCGGTAGAGAGATATCCGTTTTACAGAGGAGACTCTACCGAATTCCCGGTAGATGTCTCGTAAAATGTGACATCAGTACTGCTAGTCGTGAGTCTTTTCTTAGAATTTCCTAGTGTCTAAGATTAGGATTTTAATTCCACTATTCCTTTTCGTTTTCTTTAGCTACTCCGGGACCTCGACCCTTGCAGCAAAGACAGTCGGGTCAAAGCAGAGGAGCGCATTCCACCTGTGAGTTGATTTTATGGAATGTGTGCTAGGAGTAGTATATGTAGATATCTATTTTCCTCAAATTAAGCATGATATTTAAATAAATCATGAATTTTAATTGTGCTAGAATGCATGTACTTCTACACGAAGCATGAGCATTTAATT
>CATIWK010247941.1:0-16295 GCA_949634005.1 Mallotus japonicus
TAGCAGAACCATTAAACCTTTTCTTATTGATTAATGTTAAAGACCCAAGCTTTAATTTCTTATTAAGCAACAAATTGACTTTGGAATGATGGGTAGTTACCGAAGGCATCGCAAGCTAGAATGATGGCGAGCTTGGAATCAGAAGAGACAGTGATGTAAGCCATGAGACCACCAAGTTCTTGAACTGTACCCAACCCATAGTTTGGGTTCAGAGTTGGTGGGTTCTCCAAGCATTGAGTACTTGACATGTCTGATGTCTCTCACTGAAAGATATATAGCTATGCTTTGTATGACTCTTTTTGGAGAAATGAAGCAGAACAGAAGTGGCAACTACACTGAGCATAAAAATCCAATGCCTTTCATTGCCTTTTTCTTAAGCTTCTTGCTCCTTTATCTATTTACATGAAAATTGGAAAAGAGGTCAGCTTCTTATTGGTACCCCACCGAAACATCAAGCTGTGACCAATCCAACCAATACCATTATTGGAACTAAGCTCAAAAACAGATGAAAATAGTTCCATATATGAAATAACAATTTTTTTGAATGCTTTAGTTGAAATGAAGCAACAGAATATGAAAACTAACGGTAGAGAAGAAACCAAAAACTTCAGTGCCAATTAATTGAAGAAACATGCGAAATTATAGGCTCAACGACTCACCTTCTCACATTCCCAAAAAGGGGCCAAACTGCAATTACACCTTCAGAAAGGAACGCCTCAACCATTCTCTCCAAAAGACATCTCCTAATGAAGTTTA
Organism: Mallotus japonicus; assembly: GCA_949634005.1. Lineage (NCBI taxonomy): Eukaryota > Viridiplantae > Streptophyta > Magnoliopsida > Malpighiales > Euphorbiaceae > Mallotus > Mallotus japonicus. The sequence continues at coordinate 757 of CATIWK010247941.1, forward strand.
ATAATGAGATTCTCAACACATTGCAAAATACCGACTGCAATTTCACCAGAAGTATATCTGTGGTAATTTCAACCTGACACATGGCACAACTATGGTGATTTCAACCTGACATAAGGCACAATCTAGATACAATTGAGATGAGATGGCAAAATTCATGCACTTAGTTATTATATATTTTATATAGATAAATAGAGAGATATATATGATAATAGTAAGTTTCAAAATTAAAAAAAAATTTATTATTTAGAATATAAAATTAAATAAATACATACAATCAAATTAAATTAAAAATGAATTTAAAAATAATAAATAGATAAAAAAATATAAAAAAATTAAAAAATTAAAAAAAAAAAGTGAAAAGCACTGAAATCAAGGATGAAAACACAGAGCCATTTTGGGTACAAAAGTGAAAACTGAAAAAACAAAGTTGAAAGAAACAAATGGGCCAGGTCACTAACGAAATTAAAGTGATCAAAGGATACACGGGTGAAATTTCCTTTTTTTTTTTTAGTTTTAATCCTATTGGCCTAAAGGCCCCATTTATAGATCCAACCAATAACTAAACTGAACTAACCCAAAGTTTCTCAGATATCCGATCCGATGGTTCTTCCTTTTCATTTGGCTCGATTTAGTTCCCCAATAACACTTCTGAATTCAATTAGTTTTTTGTTTCACATGCCGACCCGAACCTATTCGATTGATGCTCACCCCTAATTAAATTAGATGTCACATTGATGAGAGCATAGATCAAATTTTATAAATAACTACTCGTGTTTCCACCCATTGCATGAACTATATATATATATATATACATGTCCATTTTCTTTAAAAGGAATATTGAAAATTTTGAAAAGTACAAAATGAATAAAATAAATATTGGACTAAAATATAAGAAATACAATGTAAATAAAATAGATATTAGAAAAAATATAACAAATATAAAGTAGATAGTTACTTTAATAAATAGCGGAAACATGTGCTATCTACAACTAAGACTTGTGTAATGTCATGGTGACCTAATTATATGCTTTAGCATTAGAAAAAAATAAAACCGAAGCTCTGTATATCTCTGATATCCTTGTTCACCTTTCATCTTCACCTTACTAGCACATCCTTCTCTTCTCTTTTCCTCTCTGTGTTGACCTCCCTTTCTCAAATGAGTATTATTGCATGGAATTGCCAAGGATTAGGAAATCCCCTCATCATCAAAGTTCTAAATCGCCTTTACTCAAAAATAAAACCGAAGATGTGCTTCCTGATGGAGACTAAATAGAGCAGATCTAATCTAGAACGTCTTTAAGTAAAAATGGGATTCACGAACAGCATCTATGTAGATCCACAAGGCAGATCCGGTGGCCTATGCTTATGGTAGACAGATGACTGGCAAATCAAAGTGTACGATACTTCCCCAAACTACAAATCATGTGGAGATCCAAGACTTTATCTTCTGGTACTTTACTGGTGTTTATGGTAATCCTAAAAAAGAAGCTAGAAAACAAGTATGGGACCAAATCTGGAAATTACAGCCAATCCAAATCATTCTATGGATGCTCGCCGGAGATTTCAATTCATGTCTTGACCCAGATGACAAAATCGGAGGTAACCAACTATATTATGGCCACTTGAAAGATTTTAATGAGTTGATAGTTGACTGCTCCCTCATTGATCTGGGTTTCAAAGGAAGCAAATACACTTGGCACAACAAACAAATTGGGGAAAAAAACATACAAGCTAGACTCGACAGAACCCTCTCAAATTCCGCATGGAGGATGCATTTTGAACACGCAGTGGTTATTCATGAATCCTTCATGGGCTCTTATTACAGGCCATTATTGATCAACACCACTCCCCCAAACACAAAACGCAGAAGTAGATTTCTCTATGAAGCCAAATGGGAAAACTCATATGGATGGAAAGACACAATCACCATAGCTTGGAATGAGCAAATGGACGCCACATATGGACTTATGCCTTTTGAAACCAAATTGGCCTGTCTTCGAGCTAAACTGGTCACCTGGGCAAGAAATAGAAATAAAGCTTCGAATGTGGAAATTAGCTCCCTTACTGATAAATTCAATCAAGCTCTCATGGGTACTTTTGATGCTATAGACAGAACTGATGCCAATAATGCTCAAAACAAGCTAAGAAAACTGTGGCTAGAAGACAAAATTGCCTGGAAACAACGCTCTCATATCCAATGGCTCAAAGAGGGTGAAAAAAACACCAAATTCTTCCACCTCTCTGCTGTTCACAGACGCCAACAAAATCAGATTCGTAAAATCAAAAATGAGTGTGGAGCTTAGATAACTGATGATTACTCAATAAAATCTGAAGCTGTCCACCATTTTCGGAAACTTTTCTCCAAAAAAAGCATCCAAGTCGACCCAACTTTTTATCAAATCACTCCAAGAATGGTCACCATTGAAATGAATCGTATGCTATTTAGAGAAGTTACAGCAGAGGAGATTAAAGATGCAACTTTTAGCATGGGCAAATTGAAATCCCCTGGCCCTGACGGATTCTCAGGTACATTCTATCAAAACCATTGGGACACCATCTCATCTAACATCATCACTCTTATGAAGGACTTCTTTGCTACAGCACAACTCCCTCCTGCTATTAACCAAACCACCATTGCCCTTATTCCCAAAACCAAACACCCCGAATCTTTTAGTGAATTTCAACCAATTAGCTGCTGTAACTACATCTACAAAATCATATCAAAAATCCTTGCTAACTGCCTGAAACCCATTTTACCTCACCTCATCACCCCCCACCAAACAGGATTCGTTAGCGGTCGAAGTATTCAAGAAAACATAGTCATCAACCATGAAATCCTACATGCCTTAAAGAACCGGTTTAAAGGCAATCGCAGCTTCTTTGCCCTCAAATTAGACTTAGCCAAAGCCTTTGATCGTGTCAGCTAGGAATTTCTCCAAATCTCTCTTCACCAATTGGGATTCCATCGCCACTGGATTAACCTTATTATGGAATGTGTCCAATCTGTAAGCTACAATATAATTATCAATGGTAATTTAACCACATCTTTTTCTCCTCAGAGAGGTGTTAGACAAGGAGACCCGCTCTCCCCATACCTCTTTATCATCTCTGCTGACTTCTTGTCTAGACTCATCACTCATGCTCATCAGGAAGGTTGCATCAATGGCATCAAAATCACAAGGTATAGTCCCTCAATCACGCACTCTCTCTTTGCGGATGACACAATGCTATTTGGTGAGAACTTGCAGGAAGAAGTGCTCAAATTCAAAGACATTCTCAACAAATATTCCACCTCTACAGGCCAATTGGTGAATCTCTTTAAATCAAAACTAATATTCAGCAAGAATACCAAGTGAGAAATGAAGAGCAATATATCATAACTTCTGGGAATAAAGGAATCAAACTACTCCACCACTTACCTTGGCATGCCAGTTGACTGGGGCAAAACTAAAAAAAATGCTCTTCTCTTTCCTTTTGCAGTGAACTCAAACTAAACTTGCTTCCTGGAAGAACAAATTTTTATCACAAGCTGGCAGAGAAACTCTGATAAAAGCAGTTGTGCAAGCCTTGCCATCATATGTCATGTCAATCTTTCTAATTCCTAAATCCATTCTGGCATCTATGGAACAACTTATCAGGAAATTCTGGTGGTCCCAAGACATTTCCCGTAGGAAATTGCACTGGATAAAGTGGGAGAATCTGACTGAGTCAAAAAATCAGGGAGGTTTAAGTTTCAGACAGCTTAAGCACTTTAATATTGCCATGCTTGCAAAACTTGGTTGGAACATTATCCAAAATCCAAATAACATAGTTGTTAAGCTCCTCAAAGGGATTTATTTCCCTTTCAGAACTTTTATGCAGTCTAAACAAGGCAAAAAAAGCCTCCTGGCTATGGTGTAGTGTCATTCGAAGTCAGAAGCTCATACAAGAGGGCCTTCGATGGAACGTCAGATCAGGCAATGATATTAGCATCTAGTCTGATCCCTAGGTCCCCTCTTTGGAAAATTACAAAATCACTTCCCATATGCCCCAGAACTCAGAAATCTTCCTCATTAAAGATCTCCTTCATGCCCACTCTGGCCGATGGAGAGAAGACTTACTCTCTACGCTCTTCACAGTTGAAGAACAAAATGCCATCAAAATGATCCCTGCTCACCCAATCACAGGTAAAGATTTCATGATTTGGCACTTTGAAACTAATGGAAAATACACTGTCAAGTCGGGCTACCATACTCTAAAGAAGCTAGACTACAGCTCCTCTACCATACCTACAAGCTCAACGACTCAACAATTCCTCTGGAACTCTATTTGGCGTCTGAACATGCCTCCAAAAATAAAAGTTTTCATGTGGCGTTGTGCCTGGAACACCATTACCACTAATGTCAATCTTGCCCAAAGAGGATGCTCTCCAATCACCACTTGCTACAGATGTCAAGAAGCCCCAGAAACTCTAGAGCACATGCTCTTCCTCTATCAGAACTCCAAAAGAATTTGGTTTGCTAGCCCTGTGCACTACACTCCTAATTCTCAAGGATTTCAATCCTTTAAACAATGGTGGTTGGCTATCAAACATATGCTTGATTCCTCATCTCAAAATCATCTATTGGTTTTAATGGCAGGAATTTCTTAGCACATTTGGAAAGCCAGGAACAAATGTATGTTCAATGGAGCTACCGAGAATCCTCAACAAACAGCTGCTGAAATCACAACATGGTGGAACAACCTCACCCCCATCCTGGCTGAAAATGAAGACCCAACTCATGATCCAAATCCCCTCACTCAAACACCTCAGCCAAAATGGAACCCTCCTCCTCCTGGACATTGGAAAATCAATTGTGATGCTTCATTCACCTCCCCAGGAAGCATTAGCAGTTCTGTATTCATAGTCAAAGACAACAAAGGCTCCATTGTCCATATTGCCTCCTAAAAGAATCATTGTTATTCAGCTTTGCAGGTAGAGCTTTTAGCTCTGGAACAAGTGATTATCTTTGCTGGATCACACTCGTAAATTCCCACCATAATAGAATCTGATTGTCAATTGGCCATTACTTACTGTCAAGACCGGTCTAAGGTGCCCCCATGGGAAGTTGACGCCCTTGTTATGCACATCAGACAGCTACTTCAACCTGTTCATCATATCTCCTGCCGCTACATCTCTAGGATAATAAACAGAGTAGCGGATTGGCTTGCAAAAAATGTTGACACTGTCTATTTTACTTCAAATGTTTTCAATGTCCCTCCAACCCTGATGTACTTGATCTCTAAAGATGCTTCTTAATGAATTTGCTTTGTTTCAAAAAAAAAAAAAAACTAAGACTTGTGAAAATTGAAATATTCACAGTGGTGATTCATATAAAGTAAAGGGTAGCTCCTTATTTGGTATTGAAAATTTTGAAGGAGTCAAATGTCAATGACCACTTGACACCTTAAACATGTAACACTAAGCACCTTAAAAACTAATATATATATATATATATATATATATATATATATATATATATTAAATGCTGAGTTCTAAAGTCATTTAGTTCATATTTTGACACGTACTACTCCTCATATTTTAGCATTCAGCTTAAAATGCTTATGTGTTAAATTCTAAAAACTCCCAATATTTTTCTATCAAAAATATTTAAAAAGATATTCTAATTATCTATATTTCATATCCTTCGTCCTGTTCATCAAGACGCTAACACTTTGTTTGGATGGGGTGAGGCCATGGTTTAGTAAGGATGGGTAAGGATGGGAAAGGTAAGGGAGGGGAAGATATATTATTTAATTGTTGTTTGGAAAGAAGTGAGGTGAGATAAGGGTTATATGAATGAGTTATGTATATAAAAGACATAAATACCCCCAATTATGTTAAATAATATTTATTTTATTTAACTTAAATAATAATAATAAGTATTTAAGCCAAAAAAATTTTTCACTACCTATTTAAGTATTTAGTGTTGGATTAAAAAAAAAAACTGCAGCACTGTACTCTTGGAGAAAAGGGTAATTATAGATTTCTATATTTCACATAAGGACATTATTGAAAAAAAAAATAAAGTCTCCTTCCTTCACCATGCTTACACCCCGATTTGGGGTGTAAGAAAATCAACAAAAAAAACAGTACGGATGGTTCTCTTTTACCCCCCAAAAACCGTCCGTTTATGATACCATCATCTTCCCAAACAAGCATAACTCAACACCTTCCCCCTCCTTCCCCTTCCTTCACCTTCCCTAAACCCCATCCAAACAAAGCATAAGGTTTCAGTTACTCTGCTTCTTCTATTGCTCCTTATTCTTTTCACTTTTGGCTCTTTGTATTTCTTCCAAACCTCACTTAATTTAATAGCCAAACGGCAAAAAGAATAAAGAGTAATAGAAGAAGTTGAGATTCTTTTTGCCGTTTTGTCCACTTTTTTTTTCTTTCCCTATTCTGCTTAATTTAATCGTTCGGGCATAGGCATAGGCATTTCTTTTGAATTGGGTTTTTATTTCTTGCTTGCAGTTATTTCTCTTCTGTTGTTGTTATTATCTAATTCTAATGTGTTTTACAGCAAAATCTGTAACTAATTTAATTTTTTTTGACAGTTCAAATGCTTCAGATGAATTTACAATCTGTAAGTATTGAAATCATCCAATTTTTATATATTCTTCTTATAATTATTCAACTGAACTGGGCATTTGGGTGGGTATGTAGTAGTTTTTTTTTTTCACAAAATATTGCATTTTATTTATTTTTATTGAAAGTTATCGTCTTTTGTGTCAATGTCATAGATTTTTTTTTTTGGCCTGACTATAAAGATGGAACCAATTTTGATGAAAAAGAGGTCTGCCTTTTTTGTACCCTTGTCACTGACTTTTGTTTATGTTGTTTTCATTCTTAATCTGATATTGTAGTATGAATATGGGACATTTTGGTGGAGTCTTAAATAGTAGGAAAAGGTATCGCAGAAAGAATCAATTTGCGTATGTGGGTTGTGTTGGGAACAGAAAATAGTTCTATTAGTGGTAAAATTACTGACAAATTTTAGTGGTGTTCTATTTTATGCATGTTGCTAACTATGTGAGAGCAGAAAACTTGCATAGTATGGTTAATTAGAAAATAATTCCAATAGCAGTTTCAACTGCTTTAGCATATTCGGAATATTTCCAATAAGAAAATTAGTAAATTATTTATGTTTTCCAATAGGTTACTATTTCTTAGGTTTTTTCTCTTGCCTTCCTTATTTATTATAAGAAGTGCATGCTATGATTTTTATTTTTTGTAATACTGCATGCATAAGTGCTACAAATTCGATTTGAAATTTTTAGTTGAATATTGCTTATTGCTTTCTATGTTTTCCATGTATCTTACAGTTGAATGAACAAAACCCCATTCAATGTGTTCTTTAGATCTGTTATGTCTTTTCTTTCCTTGATCTTCGATTTGTGAATTTGCTACATAAGAAAAATTCTTGCAGAATATACATGAGCTTTCTATTTCGACTCCCCTTGTGGATAAGCTGTCAACATCAGCTTAGTAATGTATCCACTTACAAGGTATGCCTATGATCTTTGTGGGTGGTCTTAAAAGTTCAGTTTTTTTGTACATATTTGTTGTCATTAGGTCACTTTGTCAAAAGACCTTTGTAATTTGATTGTCATGTTCTCAGGAGAATTTTGTGAAAATATGGCTGACTTAAGAGAAAATCAATTGATTGGGCATAGCATGCATGGCTTGCATGACTCAGTGCTTGCTATTTCTATATTTTTAAAGAGGTATGTTGGTTAAATAGTTGTAATTGCTTACTGGTTATCTATAGAACTACATGTTTGGCTTGAAGTAGATGATTTTCACTCCTTTATGCTACTTGAACTTGATATGAATCTGTTATGTGAATAAACTTGATGAAAAATAAAAAATAAATTAAATAGCAGTAATACAGCTCCAATGTTAAAATAATTGACATAATGTGATAGATAACTTATGTCATGTTAAATTAATATTTATTAATAAGTTAGTCAATGTTGAATTAATTAATAGATTATTAACTACTGATAAATATTAAAATACTAAAATAGTTTTGAGCTCTAATATTCCATTTGTAAAATCCAGTTTTTTTTTTATTGTATCTGATGCGTAGAAGAAGAAGAAGAAAGAATAAGAAGATGTCTTATTGATTATTTTAAATCTTTATTATTATGATTGTTATTTGATAATTATTACAGTTTTAATGTGCAATTAGGATTTAACAACATATAGTTGTATTTTTTTTTTGTTCATTTTTTTGTTATTTTCATAGATTCAATAAGCTAGAGGATGATTTTTCATCTTTAAAGGAATAATGATTACTTGAAGGAAGTGGAAGACATGAGCAAGTTTTTTCCCCTAATAATTTCTTTGAAAAATAAAAATAATAATAAATTTCTGATGAACATAACACTTTTCATTTACAAAGTTGCAATTTTTTATTTAATTGCTAGGGTGGATCTTCCCTATTGAACAAAAAAATTGCATGGTATCAGAAAGAAATTTGCTGATTTGCTTTGCACTTTTCAAATTGTTGGATTTTGATATTCAATTATTTAGTGACAGACTATTTTTTTTTTTAAAGGAGATAGACTATTCTATTAGTTTTCAGCTTTTTGTTATTAAAAATATTGCTTTTGTCTTTCCCCTTAAAACACCTTTCTCATCTTTAATCAACTGCTAGAATCATTGATGGTCCAAAGTTTAGATGAGCAAATTCTTGGGATTCTTATCATGTATTTGTTTGTTTAGATGTGCCTATTTTACGTATTTGATTTAAATTTTTTCAATATAGTATTCTTTATATATATATATATATATATATACATGGCAAAGATATATTAAAAGGATGTTTTGCTATCAAATACAGCCTTTCACATTCTCACACTCTGTAAAGCATGATGCTTGTGTTCCAACAATGTGTTATTTACTTGTAATTTTGTTTGTTTAGTACTATTTCTGGTACTATGAGCAAATCTCATTCTCTTGACACCCTTTACTCGATGTTAGTGGCAACTATTTAACTTGCCATTTAATTTTCTTTTTCTTTTTTGCATAGATCCATTGCACTGCAAGATTTATAGATGGTATATGTTTTGGCAGTAGTTTATGCTTTAGCATTAGAAAGGTATGTAACTTCTTAGTTCTCACTTCATTTCAATATATTTTTTGAATCATATGCAAGTTGTCAACTAAAATTGCTCTCTGGAAATCTCTGATTTCTTTTACGCTTCTATGTCCATAGGGTTGTATGCCTGAAATCTCTTTCATTAGGACCACTTTTTGTTTTTGTAGTTTACCAACAATAACCAAACTTAAACCAAAATTAACTTGATTATAAAAACTTAAAGTACAGTATCGGTTAGAAAAGAAAATAAGAGAGGTTAACCTAAATGTATTAACTAAATTGTATCTTTTATTGTTTTTATGTGTCAATGACTTCATGGTCAATTTATGTTTTACTTTATATTTTAAAGTGAGCTAGGAAACTTCCAATGCATGCAACATTTCAAATATCAAATACTTAATTGTTAATTGGTCAGAGTATCATCTATACAAAATAAAGTCAAGGGAGGTTGATTGGCACTTCTACTGGTCATTATGATTTTTCTAACCTTCCAAAATGAATATATCATAGTAGCCATTTCGAATAAGTCATATGGATTTAATTTTCTAGATTAGTGCCTACATTTGCATGATGAACAATATTTTTTCTATAACATGTGTCCAAAGGGGCCTATTATTATGCATAATAAGACCAAACAGGTATGTGAATATGATCAAAAAAAAAAAAAATCAAAGAGGCAAAAATATGGAGTTAAATTTTTAGTAATGAGACAAAGAAGCAATCTGTTCCAATTATTATTACTTGACAGTTGAACGAAAGAATGTTTATCATTTCCCTATTTCTTAATCCTTTCCACAATCCAAATGGTGAGAGATTGCAGATGTGTTCTCAAAGAGCCATTGCTTATTCTAGTGCCCATGGGAATTCACTGAGGTCTATATGTATATGTTTTGATAAACTAGAAGGTGATACAAATATTTTTTTTTTTTTTTGCAAGATCGCAACTTCTTATATGCAGTACGCTCTGTTCATTTCTTTATATCAACTTTATTGACAACTTTACTCATCAGATGAATTTTGCTACATCTCTATCTCTTGACAATGTGCTTCACGTCTTAAAATATTGTTGATATAAAATACCATTTAAATAGCTTAAAATGGCAGTTTCGAAAATTTTGCTTCTTCATTGTCCACCTTTTGCTACATTTCCTTTGGAATTTGCTTTTCTTTTCATTTGTTGTTGATGGTATCTTTATAAGCATTATCCTTGCCAGCAAAAGAGATACAATTAACAAGCCAATAATGAATAGATATGATATAAGCAATAAGGAAACAATAGAAATTAATCTTTTTTTTTTTTTTTTGGAGAAAAGAAATTAATTATGTGAAATTTCTGCAAAAATTTGATTATTTTTCTAATTAAATAATATTTTTGTAAAATTTTCTATTTTTTTGTTACATAATTTTTTCCAAAATTATATATGGAAGAAGTTTCTTGCAAGATGGCCAAATTTATCAGGAGAATTTTTACAAAATTTTTAATTAATAGTAATTGTGTTATGCTCAATTATCAAATTAGTTCATTTAAAAAATGTGCATATTTAAGAAACTTCTTTCTATATTTCTTAATTTCTATTCTGCTTATTTTAATTAATCAAATTAAAATTCTTCGTTTTATTATTATTTAAATATATAAACTTTATTTATTTCTATTTAACAAAAAAATAAGTTGTATTTTTACCAATAAAAATATATTAAAGATAAAAAATAAAAAAAATAAATATCAACATACCACGCAACGCGTGGGTACACAACTAGTTAATATAATTTTAAAAACAAATGATAATTAGTAGGCTATTATATATATATATATATATATATATATATATATATATATATAACTTCATCAAGTCAGTCAACATCCAAAAAATGACAATTCTAGCACCTAGTCCATCTATCATATGTTTGTTTCATCAGTAAACGATAGAATTTAATGTCAAAAATATATAGAAGTTTTTTATTTCTCCCTATATACGTTAAATAGAAGAAAAATTGGTGTGTTTAATGAAATATAAGAGAGGTGTTTTAGATAGAATAAACAACATAGGCTATGTTTGGTTCATGGAATGGAATAGATGTGGAATGAAATTGTGATTCTTAAAGAATAAAATATGTATTTTTAGAATAATTATTCCTAAATAATTACTATTTTATGTTTTGGTTTATAATTTAGAATTACTATTCTATTTTTATTTCATGTTTTGGTTTATAAGCATTGCTACCAGGGATAAATAGATGTAAGTATAAATGACATTGATACTCTTATTAATGAATTTCCTTATTATATCAAAATGAAATAGCCATACAATTTTAGCATGTTTTACATAAAAAAAATTAAACATATACTCCTTCCATTCCTTTATATCTGTCACTTTAGAGAAGATGTGAAATTCCATTTAATTGTCACTTTAATACAATCAATAAAATTTAAATCCTTTTTTGTTAATTTTTCCTTTATTCTTATCAATCCAAAGTAATTAATGCTTGATACAATTCCAAAGTCATCCACCTTGTGTTGAATTAAAAATCAAGGGTATTTTAGTCTCTTAACTCATTTTTCTCCTAAATTTAAGACTAATTAATTGTTTCTTAATCTAAGTGAAACTCTCTAAAGTGACAGATATAAAAGAACGGAGAGAGTAATATATAAAAAAATTTGCACATAAATAAAATAAATAAATTTTTTAGAAAAAAATTATTATAATTCTGATCAAAATAAAAATTTTTATTTTTTATCTAAACGATAGAAAAAAAAAATACAAACATAATACTTATGTTAGAAAAAAAAAATACAAGCATATAACTGTGAACAAAAAAAAGATAATGGTATTAAAATAATTTTTTTTAAAGCTCCAAACTTCAAAGTACCTGAATTTTTTGAAAAATGCCCGTAGTTTTCTCATCAACCGATAAAAAAAGAAGACCAAAGTGGAAATTAGTTAATTAAACCAATTTTTTTTTATTTTTAAAAATTTTTGAAGGCAACACATATATTTTTAAAATTTTTTAGGGGATATTACATAAACAACCCCAACCTTTGAATGTACTTTCAAATAAAACCCTATTCATTTTTTTTTTTCAAATATAACCACAACCTTTGAAATGTTATTAAAAAAAAAGATCTCTTTAGATGACTGTACTAGTAATGCTGAGTTTTTTATTGAATTTTCATATACCTAGTATGCTAAGTTGAAATTTCATATACCTAGTATGCTGAATTTTTTGTTGTAATAATTAAGTTGCACTTTTATTTGTCTAAACAGTCTGCTAATCCAAAATAAAACACTCAATTGGAAGGAGAGAATATCAATTTGGGGGCAAATGCATCGGTTTCATCTCCTGTTACCACTACAGTCAACCAAGTGGGCTCCATGGATCATAAAAAAAAGTTTTCATCTCCTGTTACCAGTACAGTCATCTAAGGAGGGCTTTTTTTGATAACGTTTTAAAGGTTATGGTTATATTTGAAAGAAAAAATTGGATATGATTTTATTTGAAAGTACCCCCAAAGGTTGTGGTTGTTTATGTAATTTCTCCAATTTTTTAATCATAAAAATACAAACATATAGAATAAATAAATTCCATGTAATTTATGGTCGTCAAACTTGAGTTAAATCAAATAAAAAATATTAAAAAATCTGAATTGAATTATTCTAAAAAAAAGAGAAAGTAATAACATGAACATTAAGAGAGCTTAAACATAAGAGAGAAGTAAAAGTAGAAATTGTCTATTCCAAGGGATAAAAAATTCCTATTTTTTAGTTTTTGAAAGAATAGCTATTCTTAAAAAAAATTATGCAATTGTTATTCTATAAAATTGGTATTTCATAATAAAATTTGAACCAAAATAAAGAATAGTTATTCCTTATGAAATAGCTATTTTATTATTGGTCTATTCCGCGAATCAAACATGGCCATAATTTTTAGTGCGCTAATGGAATAGAAGAGTAGGTGTTTCAAGTGGAATAGAATGTTAAGAAATAAATTTTTAAATATTTTTAGAAAAGTATTATAAATTTTTATAATTTTAAATATCATTTTTTTTAATAAATATATATTTTTTAACAATTAGCATAACTATTCTAAAAAATATAAGTAAGAGAGAGGGAATTGGGGGTTTGAACTCTATTTTTCTCAACAATATGTCCACATTTTTTATCTCTTAAACTACTCGTGGAGAACTTTTAATAAATATTGAAATATAAGAAAAGTCACTTGTTAAATTTTGAATTTAATAATTTTGGAATTAAGTATTTATATAAAATAAATAAATTATTTCAGATTGAGTTCTGCCGTCCAATCTAATACAAAATATCATGAAATGGGGAAAATGGCCAACAGCATCGAGAAGAAGATATGCATTTTGCGGAATATTCAAATGGATTACATCAGATTCCTTTGTTCCTTTTCAGAAAGATCTGAAAATTTCCTTTTATTTGTTCGAATTGTGCTTGACCAAGTTGACCGATGATGATTTTTCAAGGAAGCTTCAAATTGGCCGCAAAAAGATTCTACTTGTTAATATTTTGTAGCGTTGTATAAATTTAATCATTTATAAATTGTGATTGTTATACTTTCTACGTTCCATTTTAATTGTCGTTTTAGGTTAGATTTTTTATTTTAATTTAATTGACGTTTTTAATTACTAATAAATTTTAACTACTTTTTTTTTATCATACCCTTATTTATACATACATTACTTTTGAGAATATATAAAACTAATAATTGGTTGAGGGAATTATTATAAAAATAGTATAATATTTTACACATATATTAATTATATTTTTTAATCTATATGTATAATCCTTATACAACAATTAAAAATGAATAGAGGGAGTATATAATATGAAGATAAAAAAGAAAAGGAAAGTGTAGTTGCTTCTTGTTAAAGAAAAGGAAAGTGTAGTTGCTTCTTGTTTTTGACTTTTAAGCACTTTTTTTTCTTTTTCTTTTTGGAACAAGCCTTTCAAGCACTTACTGTGGATGGATTAATGGATTGTGATTGATGAGAGAGTTTGTTGTTTGTCCGCTAATTAAGTGGTGTTCGTTTCTATATTTTATTTTAGCATGGAGCAACTTTTCCTTACAGTCATGGGGGACATAGAAGTGGCAGTAGCACCTAATATAACAATATATAGTGATAAAAATGAATTAATTTGTACTCTTATTATTATACAAACATTGTATCTATATAAATAGAATTTGAACCGTTGAATTTATTTTTATTTTAATCACAATTATTGATTGTTTTTGTGTACCAATACTTATAAAATGCATCAATGACTATAATTAAATTAGTAGTAATCTAACGGTTCAAAATTCATTTGTATAGATACAAATGTTTGCATTGTAGAATGACTCATCAATTTGCAAATTTAGTGTCTGAACTTGTCAGTTTTTTCTATTTGAGTATCTAATCTTTTTTTTTTTTTTTTTGCAATCAAGTGTCTAAGCTTTTGAAAAGCATACAAATGTAGTATCTCCAGCCGATTTGATGTTGACTAGGTGCTGAGTCAGATCAAACTGGACCCATTTTTATCCCAGTTATTAGCTAGTCATGTGCCACGTGTATTGCATTATTTAAAGGACAAAAATAAATCAGCTGGAAACACTACATTGATATGCTTTTCAAAAGTTCAAACACTTGATTGCAAAAAAAAAATAGATTAGACACTCAAATAGAAAAAACTGACAAATTCAAACACCAAATTTGCAATTTATCCTTTTGTCAATACAAGCAAATTGAGCTAAAAACTCAACAGAAGTGCAGATCACCATGTATTTAAAAAATATAAATTTTATAAATTGAAATATCTGTAAGGTTAAATCTTAAATATAGAAGGCCAATAAAATTTTCACTATAAGCATAGAGAAAATAAAGTTCATTTGCTTTATCCCATAGCCAGTATTCAATATCAATATTATCATAAGTATCATAAGGTTTAAAAAGAACGTCTAACTACCAACGAAAGGTAAATAATAATAAAAAAACCATATAACTACCAAGAAGAAAGTAAACTAGAATAAAAATTTTAAAAACGCCATTTCACCCACAAAAAGAGAGGGCTTAATTTTACTCATAATAATTTATGCTCATTGTACTTACTAGATATACAAAAATATATATATATTAAATTTTTATAAAAATAAATATTATATTAAATTTAATGTTAAACCAATAAAATTTATAAATTCTAAAAAATTACTGAAATATCTTTTTCATCAGACGTTCAACTTAACAGACATTAAAAATTAATTTGTGGGACTGCAAACATTAAAATATTCTTAATTTTAAAAGTCTAACAAAAATTAAAAAAAATTTCTTTTCTATTAATTAATTTTTATTTTAAAAAATTTATTTTCTAACATAAAACTATTTTTGAAAGATTATTTTGTTCTTAAAATAATTTTGAA
>CATIWK010247988.1:0-18847 GCA_949634005.1 Mallotus japonicus
TCATAAATAATTATTTGTGGTATAAACATGCAAAAAGAAAAAGAAGAAAAACTCATGAGATTTAGCATGATGGGATTGATTCAACTAAGGTCAAAAAGATCATTAGACAAAAGATTAGTGACAAAATAAGAGATGCTTAAGGAAGCTAATGATTCCTTAGCTAAGACTGGGCGTGAGTTTCAGCAGTGGAATGCCAACAAAAACAGAACAAAGCAAAACATGACATGCCATATCCCACCTACCTAATCATCTTACTTAGCACACAATGTCATTTAATTAATTAATCCTTATCTAAAGAATTTGGGAGAGTAGTGACTACGAATCAAATCAGACCAAAAATTAAATAAAAAAGTTAATAATTTTAATTTAGTTCAGTCTATTTTTTTTTAAACAGTTCAGTCTATATTTTTAAAAATTAAAATTTTTAATATTCAAATGCCTTAGTGTGGATGGTAAGCACTCGCCATAGTGGTACAATATGCAAGGAATTAAATACTAATCCCCTAAGCTCCCTCCCCTCTAATTTAACATGCTAACTATAACTTTAAAAAAAAAAATAAATTAAAATACTGAAAAAAATTAAACTATATATATATAACTATCAATTTTGGTCTAAAAATTTTTAGTTTAAAATCTATAAAATTATATATCTTTAATAAATTTTAAAAATTAAAAAATTTAATTAATTCGAAAAATCAAACCGACGGAATATTCAGCCTTATTAATATGCCACTATTATTTCATGATAATTGATTTTACTAGCCTAATGTTCTAAACCTATTCTTTTTATGCAGTCATTTTCATTAAGAAGGGTATAATTGGAGTGGAGGTCCCATAGAATATTAGAATTATTACTCCCAATAATATATGCAAAAGTGTTTCAAAATGATTTTTTTTGTTGTAATATTTTTAAAATTATTACAAATATCAAAAAAGGATATCATTTCTTCTTAGAAATTTATAATTTTTTTTTTCAATTCCAAGAAAAAAAGATTAAAAAAAAAAAAAAAACCCAAGAACATATCATTTCTGTGTTTGCTAGCTGTATATCATTAATCAATGGCATGTCTTGTAAACATTATTAACGTTAGCTTTTCTGCTTAAAGAATGTCTTAATTATGGTTTTTTGAAATAAAAGAGTTTCAAAAATACAAATGGAATAGCTAGAACAAATTATTACCAAATTTTGGTAATTTGATCTCTTTTTACATAATTTAGACCCCTTGGTAGATTATTTGGACACATTCATTCATCCTTGAAATAATAGTTCTCAACAAATTCATATATAGCCTAATTTTCAATTTTAAGAATTTTATTTGGTTTAATTGTGGAAATAGAGGTCCAAATACCTACAACCGATGTCTTGAATAAGTTTTTATTCTATTGTAGTTTTTCTTTGAAATGGTCACTCTATTTTATTTATAAAATAAAATTTATTTTTTAAATAATTAATATTAAATATGTAAAATAAATTTTATTCCATGATATTTAAAGTAAATATAAATAAATTTATAGTTTTAAATTATTTATCTCTGTTTTTTATGTTATTAATTTTCAATTAAATCATTTGCTAGATAATTTTTTTATTTTTTAAATTCAACATATTTTTATAAATGTATTATGTGCTAATTAAAGTCGGAACTAGAGGAAAGAGACAAAGAGAGGTCATTGCCTCATTTTAACTAATTAAATTCTATTATAATCCTTTAAAATTTATATATCCACTTCCAATAAAATAAATTAAATATATGTATAATATTTTTAGTTTAAAAAAATTAAAAATTTACCCTTTTAAGTTAGGATCCAATATTATTGCTAATATCAAATTATTTTTTTAATTTATTTAATATTAATAGAATTTTTTAAAAAATAGTTAATATCTAAAAAATAATAGCTAATTGATGATTTTAATTCTAAAAAATAAAAATAATTTTTATCTAGGACCATAAGTACCCTTGAACCGGTTCTAGCTATTGTGAATAGCCACTAGCTTATAGTTGATAAATATCAACTATTTAATAAAATTTTATTAGTGGTTGATGTTAGTATATTAATCATTAAGAGTATAATTTATTTTTAAAATAATTTCATACATTTTATATTTTTTTTAGTTATATAAATATTAAAAAATAATATGTAATAATTTATTCATTTTCATTTATGAATCGTTAAAATTATTAACAGAAATTATTTGAAAATAAGGTATATAATATAAATCTCATTGCTACTAATTTTATTTAAAAATTATAAATATAAATACTATAATAATTCAATTACTATTTATGATTTAACATAATATTTATTTTGTTACGAATTACAAAAAATTAATTATATATATTCAATTTAAAAATTATTTGTTATTAATTATTTTTATTAAGGAAATAAAGTTCAAATAAAATATAAATTTAAATCAGTTATTTATTTGTGAAAAAAATTTAAAATAGAGCCAACGAAAATCAGAGGATAAAAATAATTATCAATTACTAATTTTCAAAACTCACCAACATTTAATATATACTAGTTATGAATCTGCATTTTGCATTGACTGTAAAAAATATACATATTTTTAAATAACTAATTAAATTATTTTAATAAATTAAAACTATAATTTAATTAATTATAAAAATGATAATTTAAAATATTATTACAATAATTATATTGTATTATTTTCATTAAGAGTACATATATATTTATGGATATTAATATAAAATATAAAATGGTTGAAAAATTATGTTTAGGTAGAATAAAAGATATAATATTTTAGATAATAGAATTAGAGTGTTTTATATAGAATTGAACATGTGTATTTTAAAATAAAATTATTTATATTCTTATAGAAAAGTATTATAAATTTTAATAATCTAACACAAACTTTTAAGGATGAATGGTGAATTACGAGAAAAAACATTTGTTAAATTTTAGATCTGATGACTTTGAAATTCAGCATTTAATATATATATATATATATATATATATATATATATATATATATATGTGTGTGTGTGTGTGAATAAAAATAAAACAAAAAAACAACTTATACTAACTACCTAAGTCTATTGAATCAAACGCTCGATAATTCACCTAATATGATCATTAGTTATATATTCAAGTTAGATTATAGAAGATATATTATGTTATATTTTTATTTTTATTTTTTAGCTTATTTATTGATTTTTTTGTATATATTCAAAACATAATTTTAGTTTAAAAATTGTACTTTTTAATCCATCAAAGAGATTTATCGATTTTTCTTTTTTTGAGTTGAATTCAAAATTGTTCGAATTGTATAATCATCAACTTGAATCTGAAACCTACATGCTGATGCTCATGATTTTGATAGCGACACCAACGATTTGGAGGAGATTTCTCAAAAAGTTTTTATTGCTCATTTCGGATATATATATATATATATATTAAATATTGAGTACTAAAGTTATTAAGTCTAAAATTTGGCAAGTGTCTCTTTTGATAATTTAGTATTCATCTTTAAAGACTTGTACATTGAGTTATTAAAATTTAGGATTATTTGAAAGAAAAAAAAATTCCTAACCTTTAGAGTTTTTTGCAATTAAATTACATCTTTTTAATTTTGGCAAATTAAAATACTAATTTACAAAATTTTGCAATTCGAATCACTGATGACAAACGCAGGGACAACCTGCTTGCATGGCAACTGGAGATTATTTAACTAATCCATGTCAGTTAGGCTTTATCTCGACCTCAAAATGCCCCGTTTTAACAAAGTCTTGAATTAGATATATTATATATAATTCAATCTTAAATACCTCCTCCCCCCGAAACCATCTTCTTCCTTCATTTAGGACTAATTTAAAGAACTCTAATGCTATTACATCTGAAAACATTACTCTTTCTTTCCATTAAAAATTATGTTTTATATTCTAATTAAAACATTCCTTTTTTTTCAACTATTTTATTATTATTATTATACATATTAAAAAAATATATATAATAAAATAAAACTATTACAATAACTTTTAAGTTCTCATTTTTATATTTAATTAAATTAAAATTTTAATTTATCAAAATTATTTAATTTATTATTTTAAAATATATATTATTTACCGATTGTATAAAATGTCGATTCACAATTAATTTTTTTTAATTGTTAAAATTTTTATAAAAAATAGTATCGATTGGGAATGTAGCGAAAGCAATACAATAATATATTATTTTTTTTTTGGAAATTAATACAATAATATATTCTATTAGTATGAAAGTCTCAAACTCAAATTCAGTCTTTTTTTAAAAAAAAAAACTACTTTTTTTTTATAAAACTTACATTCAATAATTTGTTTTTTCAATAATTACTATCTTTTTTTTTTTGACCAAAATAATTACTATCTAGTATCTACCATATCACAATATATATATACAATATATGAATATCTTTTTTTTTTTTTTTGAATATCTTTTTTAAGTAAGAACTTTTTGAACATGTTATCCTTTGGTCCTACTTTTCGTCCAAATTGTGGACATTGGATTCACCTTTTCCTTTTCTTCATGAGTTTGCTTTTCTGCTCTGTCCCATAAGCATAGGGGCCTTTCTCTTCAAACTCTCCCGCTCTACATATCACCACCATCAATCCCAAAACTCATTCATTATCTCCAACCACACATCATGAAGTCAACAAAGATGGTCCAACACCATTGACACCTGTAGGGCTACCATCTAAGGAGCACCGAAAGTAAAATAGTCCTACCCTCACACATCACACAAAATGACAAGGCTACCAACAATTATAATAATCAACTAATCAATTGTTTTTATTTAAACGATATTTTAAATTCAAATTATAATATATATATATAGTCACGATTAAATTAATTGGTTCAAATTAAATTAGTTAAAATATAATGACCTAATTTAAAAAAGGACAAGACTTGGTGGTCATCAATCTTTTTTCCTTTGTTCGGGAAAAGATTGCAAAAAAAATTGTGCAATTGCAAAGAATAGAGCGTGCAGTTAATTTAATTGTATAAAATAAAATAAAATACACAAAGCAAAAGACAATAATTTTCTATAAATTAATGAATAAAAAAATACGTATGTTTCTTTTTCAATGTTATTGTATTGTAAGGTGCACCAATCTTGTAATGTAGCATATGTTTGGTAATTTTGGCAGTGTTGCCATTGTTATTTTGAAGAAGTTGAAAGCTAAATTAAGAAAATTTACTGAAAATTTGAAGTTGAAATTGTTGTTGTTATGTGTTGGTTGATTGATGTTGACTAATTTCATTTTCCCTCTTCCTACTTTATTATCATGTGTTGATATGAATTTAAAACGTCACTTAAACGAAAACAATTTCATAACAACTGATTTGAAGATTGTTAATGAATCTAATATTTTAGACGTAAACATAAATTTTTCAATCAATCATTATGGATTTAAAGTTTTATTTAATATTTTTAATCTAAACCATTAATTTTTTAATAATTAATTTAATAATACTATAATAATAATAATAATTTCAATTTAAAACTTGATTTAAACGATAACAGTATGTGCAAGATAAACATATGTTGGTGGTTGATTTTTTCTATTTTAGGATTAGTAATGAGGAAGAGTTCACAAGATTAACCTACAAATTTTTGTTTAAAGAGAGAATTATTGGACAAAGAGGCATTAGTAATGCCGCATTACTCTTAGTCAACACTCAGTTCAGTTTACCAAAAGGAAAAAAAAAAGAAAAGAAAAAAAACAACCCTTTCATAGAACTAAACAAATACAACATTGTCAAGTACTATCAGCTTTCCCTTTCTGTCTCTCCCACTGCCTTGTTGCTTGCTTGCTTGCTTCATTCATGGCGATTTTGAAACTTTACTCTTTTCATATTCTATGCTTCTTCTTTATGCCCATAATCTTCACTAGCAGTGCTCTTAATGACTCCTTGCCTTCTTCTTCTTCTTCTTCTACTGTTACTACCTCAACAGATGTTGAACTTCTTTTGGGAAAGATCAAAGCTTCACTTCAAGGTAACACTGAAAATCTTTTACTTTCTTCTTGGAATTCTTCTGTTCCATTATGCCAATGGAGAGGCCTTAAATGGGTATTCTCCAATGGCTCTCCTCTTTCTTGTGATGATGTTTCTGCTCCACAATGGACTAATCTCTCACTCTACAAAGACCCATCTTTGCGCTTGCTTTCTCTTCAGCTCCCTTCTGCTAATCTCACTGGTTCACTTCCTAGAGAGCTTGGTGAGTTCTTTATGCTCCAAAGTTTGTATCTTAACTTTAACTCATTGAGTGGAACTGTTCCTCTTGAACTTGGTTATGGTTCTTCACTCTCTGATATTGATTTGAGTGACAATTTGTTTAGTGGGGCTTTACCTCCATCTATCTGGAATTTATGCGAGAGATTAGTTTCACTTAAGCTTCATGGTAATTCATTATCTGGGTCTCTTCCTGAACCTGCATTGCCCAACTCTACTTGCAACAATTTGCAGTTTCTTGACTTGGGTAGCAACAAGTTTTCAGGGAATTTCCCTGAATTTCTTACTCACTTTCAAGGGCTTAAGGAGCTTGATCTTTCTAATAATGAGTTTTCAGGTTCGATTCCTCAGAGTTTAACTTCGTTAAACCTTGAAAAGTTGAATCTTTCACACAATAATTTTAGTGGAATATTGCCCCTTTTTGGCGAATCAAAGTTTGGAGTTGATGTTTTTGAAGGGAATGATCCTAGTCTTTGTGGGTCACCTTTGAGAAGTTGTAGTGGAAGTTCAAGATTGAGTTCGGGTGGAATTGCTGGTATTGTAATTGGATTAATGACTGGAGTTGTAGTTTCAGCCTCGCTGTTAATTGGTTATATGCAAAACAAGAAGAGGAAAGGTAGGGAAGACGGTGAAGATGAATTAGACGAAATAGAAGATGAGGAAAATGGTGGTAGTGGTGACAATGGTGGCAGTGGTAGTGAAGGAAAGCTAATTTTGTTTCAAGGAGGTGAGCATTTGACATTAGAGGATGTTTTGAATGCGACAGGACAAGTAACAGAGAAGACTACTTATGGGACTGTATACAAGGCAAAGCTTGCTGATGGTGGTACAATTGCTTTGAGATTGTTGAGAGAAGGTAGTTGTAAGGATAGTAGTTCTTGCATAACAGTGATAAAGCAATTGGGAAAGATTCGACACGAGAATTTGATTCCTTTGAGAGCTTTCTACCAGGGGAAGAGAGGGGAGAAGCTACTCATATATGATTATGTTCCAAATAGAAGCCTTTATGATCTTTTACATGGTATGCTCATTTTTGCCCTTTCCTCCACATTTTTTTATGTGTCTTCATATGAACACGTTCAATATCATTGCTGCCTTTGTCTGTCAAAAGTAGAGTTCCTTATAGATTGATGCCTTTTTTCTCATTGTTGAATCACTATAGACCTTGAATTGTAAGACAAAACCTATTGTGATTTAAATGCTTAAAATTTCTGATCTGCGAAAAAGATGTTCCCAGCAGTTGGAACTTGTAAGGAGCCCTCAAATCTCAATTAAATTTTGTAATGACATATCTTCTGCAACCCATACCTCATTTTATTCTAACATTCTAAACAAACAAGAACATATCTTCACTTGTAGCCTGTTAGGTTTCCATGATACATGCTCTTTCTGGTTGAGACTCTGTCACTTGACATGCTCAATGATGCATCACCATTTCAGTACATAGACTCAAAAACTTATTGTTGCAACTCTTTAGAATTATTTATTCGCAGCTGATGGCTATTGTCAATCCTACTCCACTGACTAATTAAGGTCTGATAAGTGCAAGCTCTTGGTTGTCAAGCAATGTGATAACTATCTTACATTGGCTGTAGCCCATCAACTGGTCCAAAGTAATTTGTTTCATATTATGCAATTGTCAAGCCACCTGGCATTTTTATTGTCCTTGTGCAGACGAATTGTCCATTGATCTATCATTCATGGAGAGTGGAATGCCCCAAGTCTTGTGAATGTTACTTGGCTTTTGTGTCTGCTTGGAACAAAGAGCAAACCTATTCATTGCTTCTTGGCATTAGACATGATAATTGAATCTCTTTAATAAATATTGGTATTTCATGGACTTGAGACTAAAATGCATATTCTTAACTCGTGTTGTTATTTGCTTAATTGCAGAATCTAAAGCAGGAAAACCAGTGTTAAACTGGGCTAGGCGGCACAAGATTGCATTGGGCATAGCCAGGGGATTAGCATACCTTCATACAGGTCTTGAGACACCGGTTACCCATGGGAATGTGAGATCCAAAAATGTGCTTGTGGATGAAACTTTTGTTTCCAGGCTTACTGAATTTGGGCTTGACAAGCTAATGGTTCCATCTGTGGCTGATGAAATAGTGGCACTTGCAAAAAGTGATGGATACAAGGCACCAGAGCTTCAAAGGATGAAGAAATGCAATTCCAGAACAGATGTCTATGCATTTGGAATTCTATTGCTAGAGATACTAATCGGCAAAAAACCTGGGAAAAATGGGAGAAGTGGTGATTTTGTGGACTTGCCTGCAATGGTGAAAGTGGCAGTTTTGGAGGAAACGACAATGGAAGTATTTGATGTAGAAATTTTGAAGGGGATAAGGAGTCCAATGGAAGAAGGTTTGGTTCAGGCATTGAAACTCGCAATGGGATGCTGTGCACCAGTGCCTTCAGTTAGACCCACCATGGATGAAGTTGTGAAGCAGTTGGAAGAAAACAGACCAAGAAACAGGTCTGCGTTGTACAGTCCTGCCGAAACAAGAAGTGAAATCGGTACCCCTTTCTAATCAAGCTTTTCATTTTCGACATAAATCAGCTTCCTAGTTGTTGCTCGTTAACTGTTGCAGTGATAGTTGATGGTTTTAATGGAACTTTTATTATATTTGTGTATGGCAGAATTCAATTCTTAGAGTCTTTGTGTAATTCATGACAATGCAAATCCCTTATAAGCAATATTGCTTAATGCTAGAAATTTCAGAATATGCAGAAATCATTCAAATTCTCTTGCCAAAAAAAAAAAAAGCCAATTTTGTCACATATTTTCCTGCAAGCACTATGCATTTATATAGTACACTATTAAGATGATACAGTTATTACAGAACAGTTACTGACATCAACTTGACCACCCTAAATAGGACTAAAAGTAGCAAACATATAAATCACTACTGCATGAAATCAACACAAGAAGCCGGCAGCTCAAAGCGGCAGAGCGGGCAGTAATGGCTTTTATTCAGCCACTGATCAATACACATCCCATGAAATATATGAGAACAAGGCATGCGCTTGACCTCTGAAACTGCCAGAAACTCCTCCAAACAGATAGAGCAACTTTTCCCACCACCACAGCAATCCTCCTCTTCCCCAGCAAACTCTTCAAATCTTCCTTTCTCCAAATCCTCAATCGATGAGCAACTCGCAGGAACAGCACCCTGCCACCAGTAAGTTGTTATCAACTTCATCTCCACCTTGATCAACTTATTGAAACCAGACCAAGAATTCCTGCGCGAAAGAATGCGGGCCTCCTTGATTAAATTATAGCCAATGCTTTGCTTATCACTAGGGTTGATATCTAAAGAAGCAAGCAAATCAGAAATCTTTGAATAGGCCTCTTCATCACTAGTGCAAGCAAGAAAATCTTGTTCATCAACTTGAACATTAGTAGTCATGATAGAGATAGCCTCAGAGCTAAGGCGAATATCAGGTTCCCGCATATGTATTCGTTCATGGGTGGAATCAGAAGTGATGGAGAAGGTGATAGTAGTCGAGTTACTCCAGCCAACGGCCTTCATCTTTACGTCTACAAAGGACAGCAGCCGTTTAGTTGCTCCGATAAGAAAAGGCATGGTTGGTTGGTTGATTGATTGATTACTTGAGTGCAAAGAAACTAGTGTCTTTCTTGCACTAGAAATGGTTCAGGTGTAAAGAAGAGACTGATTGGTGTATATATATAAAATGCACAAACACAAAGACACAATGAGAGGAAGAGAAGAGTCCTAATCCATCCATGTAATGTATGAAAATGAAATTTTTAATCCACTAAAGTTATTACCATATCTATATGTAATTTGATTCGGCTTCTTCATCATAAGCCGCATTTAGAGTTGTTTTTAGATTTCTTGCAAGAATCTTCCTACGTATATTTCTTTAACATCAAGTTTTAAAATTTGTTTAGACTCACCTTCCAAATCTATTGAAGTGATTAAAATTTTTTAATTTGCCGATCAAAAGTGGTGTGAGTGATATTTTTGTAAGAATTCTTGAGGTTTTAAGTTCGAATTTCCATAGCAACCATCCACTAATATTGGTGACAGTTATCACCTTTCATGGTGAGTGTTGAAGGGATGGCTATCCGTGTGCACCCATTAAATCGCCATTGGATAAATAAAAAATATTTAATTTAATGATTTATAAGGTTTTTATTTTATTTTAGATATTTCATCGTTATATGTCTATTATAATAATTTTTAATACTTTAATTGAGATGTATTTATAATTTTTTATAACAGAACTATAAAATTTATTTCGGTAGGTATTTAATTATTGTATATTTAGAAATTTACTATGCTTACCCCAATAGAATAACTTTAAATTTTTAAAATTATTTATTCGACATTTAAAAGAGCAAATTTAAATTAAAAAAATAAGTTGAAATTAATCTAGGAAATATTCCATTAGTCAAAAGTAGACTGTTTTTTTCAATATTCTTAGAATTTCTTTATGTTATTGTGGCCCCTTTGTTGATTAGGTTAATAATATAGAGAGAACTATCAAGTAACTAGGTGGAATATGTGGCTCCATTTGTCTTAAGGAGAATACCTTTTTCAGAAAATATTCTATTTTTAATATTTAATTAGCGCTTAACACTTACAAAATTAGTCAAGTTAAGTGCCCGATAAATATTAATCTGACGGTATGGAGTCAGCATTGGCAAGTACTTAGCTATTAGGGTTATTAGCCTAGGGGATCCCTCCCCCCTACCTATCTAAGTTCCCCCGACGCAGTATTAAGTCAGTGGTTTTTCTTCATCCAAGAAGAGGCGAAACTCTTCCTTTAGTCTGGGTTAGTGGTTTTTCTTCAGCTATGAAATTTCGTAAGTGATGTTAGAAACTGTTAGTGTTCCCTGTTCAAAGCTCAACCCACATACCTCGCGATATAGCCTTAGGCCATACTTCTTCTGCTTTTGGGAGATCAAACGGAGCTCGATTAGTTTTTGCTAGACAAAAAATGAAGAACATAACCAATACAGGGAACAAAGGAATACCAACCATATCTGCTTTTGCGCCATGACACTTGAAAAAAGTATTGTTCAAATAATTTTTTAAAAATATTTTTCAAACCTTTCATTCCATGAGCTAATTAAATAAATCATTAACAGTAAAAAATAATATAATGAATTATAATTTTTAAAAATATTTGAACGGTGCATGTGAAATTAAATCTTTGGGAGTGATGGAATTTTTTTTTATTATTATTATTATTGCCATTGAAACATCATAACAACAGTAGTATTTTTTGGTGGAATAAATGTTTTGATATATACACATAAATTTTAAATATTTTTATAGTTTTCACTTATCTATCAATTCAAGTGGTAAACAACTTGAGTTTTTTTAAATAAAATTTTAAATTCAAATTTTATGTAGGAAGGAAATGGGTATTGGAAGAATTTTATCCTCTTATGAGTTCACTAGGCTCAAATTTTGAAATAACCCGAATATTTATGACTATCAAACAACGGAAGGATAAGATGAGGAAAAAAAAAAAAAGCTTGAAGGGCTGTACTTGTTATCCTGGGCCATTCAAGTGTTGGGCTGATTGTTCAATATTACTATTTTTCACGACTGCAGCATATTCACATCTGTTCAAAGTTTAAAAATGAAACTATCAATTCAATTTCATTATCATCAAATAATATTCTCCAATTTCATAAACTATATAAAAAAATCTTCATTCTGATAAGAACCATATCTATAAATACATACATTTATTGACTTTTGATAATTATTTAACACTTTAAAATACACAAAATATTTATACAAGTTTCATTGGTTTGTGATAATGCCTGTCTTTTTTGTTTTTTCTCCCTATAGAAATTCCTTCTGAGTGCACTTCCACTGGCTGGTGTTTTGGGGATTAAAGAAGTGGAATCAGAGCATCTGCCTTTTTTTACCCTTTTATGTGAATCAATGCCAGGGAACTGTATACATACATAATTTTCTTTTAACATGGACATAATATATTCCTTGCTTCAACCATCAATTTGTTCCATGTCTTTGTTAAAAGCAGTGTTGAATACTGTTATACCATTTATGACATTATTAGAGGCAGCAGTGCTAACTATATGAATTGATGGCTCTATCTTATTGATCTTAGGAAATTGAATAAAATCTTAAAATGTGTACCTTATTGAACATTAGAAATTTTATATTTTATTTATTTTTTAGTATAATTTTTTGGATATCCAATAATTTTAGTGGTTACAATTAATTTGAATCAAATTGAATAGATATTATAAGGCAAAACTTTTCAAATTCTTATTTTTCCATATATAAAATTCAAATTCAAAAACTTATTTAAAGTATATACTCCTGTGGATATAGAGATAGGCTTGTGCCGTCGTCAGTTGCAATGCATTTGGCAAATACAATTGCACTTCTTTAAATAGGCATTAATTTCAATTCAATTCTTGACCATTATGATGCTACTCTACTCATTCATGAAATTTGGAATTCCTCAGTGAATAATTAGTAAACTAAAAAGTCAACTCTATCATCATAAAATCAAATTTCATATATATATATATATATATATATATGAATGAGAATTATTTATTGCATTAACAAAATTTTATTCCATGATTAGATGTTATGGGTCAATTTATGTAATTATTATTTTTTGGTTTAAATCACCGATATAGAGTTTATTGAACTCTAATTAATTCAATTTAATTTGGATAAAACTATGAGGATGGTAAAAATTTTTCGATAATTAATTTAATGCGACTACATGCATACACCATGACTTGAATTCAAAATGTCGTTTAAGTAAGAAGAGTTCCTATGAGCTGATTATGATTGTTACTCATGTGATTCTTATTAGTAGCCATGTTATGAGAATTTTTGTGCTTTTAATCAATGTCCTATGATTGCATATATAAGAAGTGTGTGTGTTTTGCCATCTTCTCAATTCACATGTTTTTAAGATGAATCTTCTCTAAGGTTTATGGTACATTACAACATGGTCTGGTTGGCAAAGAAAATGCCACTGTATTGCAGATGAAGAAATGCATCACATGCCTTTAGAGCCCCCACACCTCACATGGAAGCAGTATGGCATTGTCATTAACGAAAAGACTTAATCATGCATGCTCTAGGTAACTAAAGTGGGTGGTGTTTATTAGCATAATAGGGTGGAGGTTAAAAATAAAAACAAAATAAAAGGTAAATGCATCATTACTTTATGTATGATGCTATCATGTGCAATGTTTGATGTGTTCACTATAGTTATAATGAAGGAATTAAGGGAAAATTTTATAATTAGGAAGCAAAATGATTAAAGCAGACAAAATTAGATACTGAAATATCTTTGATATTGGATTTTGTAGTAGTACTTGGAATTGAAAATTGCCTCAAATTTATATAGTACAAAGGAGAAAAAAAAAATAACAAGCTCACTCTATAAGAAATAGAGATGAGGTAAAACAAAATGATAAAAGATGTGAACAGCTCTGCAGCAACTAAAGCAGGCTGAGGAATGGTGACAAGTGGTGGAATATTGATTGTATCTTATGGGGGGTGTGGCAGCACAATGGTGGCACCTGTAAAATGTACACTTGCCAAATTTTTGTGTTTGGGGGTTTGCAAATACAGAGGAAGAGAATAATGCCTGCTTGATAATGCTATGGAAACATTAAGAAGAGAGAATTTTTTTTTTTTTTATTTTTGTTTTTTTAGTTTGTTGTTGTTGTTGATGGGGCTGAGAATTAACATTGGTGACCTCTGCGGCAAACAAGGGCACCAGAACTCGAAGTAATGGCACCAACCATAGAGGAGGACTTGGCTCCTAAGCTTGATGCTCTGGCATAACTGGCCGAAGCACCAGCTCCTGATGGAGTGAAGTAAGCTCCATTAAGCATTAGGTCTCCTTCTGATCTCCAATTCCAGTGTTTCCAGACGTTATCTCCTGTTTCCACTCTCTTAGTCACCTGCAAATGGTTTCATAACTTGGCCCATCAACATCAACATCATCATTATTATGTGAAATTAAGATTTCTGTATGGGGATACCTCTTTAGCAAAACCATTGTTAGGAGCAAGGTATCTATTTCCTTGGCTATTAATGGTAGGATTGGCACTTCCACCAATGGCATACATTTCCCAGTGTGTGTAGTCATTGTTCACCACATGGAAGTACCCGTGCCTACACCTGCAGGGGTTAATGAGTCGGCCCAATCAGAGTTATTGCTCATCTATGATTTTGACGATATCTGAAAGGAAAAAAAATAAAAAGAACCACAAGTTGCGATCTTTTACCTTGGCATTCTCTGGATAAGACCCTCGCCAAAATGGTTGTAGGCAATTGTTACTTGCATGAGCTTATCTCTTGTGTAGGAGTCACTATGACCCAATAACATAACCTGTTCATTGATCAAGAAAACTTCTTTAATTCATGCACATTCTTTTCTCTGAGTTGAATGAATAGAACATATTGGTAGTTAAGCAAAATTGATGGAAGGGGAAAAGTAGTTGACCTCATTGTGGTGAGTGAAGTAATTGTTGGAAATGGTAATGGCAGTTGAACCCATTATAGCATCAATAAGTCCATCAGCACAATTCGATAGAGAATTGTGATCAATCCAAATGTGACTAGATCCAAAAATGGAAATCGCATCTCCATCAGCCATTGTTCTCCACCCATAATGAGTAGGGGAGCTACGAACCATGGCATTTCCAGTAGGCTTGCAATCATGGATATGGAGACCGTGAATTATGATATTTGTAACAAATTGTATCGTAATGCAAGCTCCATTGGCAATGTGGACATTAGTCCCTCGAGCATCAATAGTCTTGAAACTGTTCATAATAAGCTCTTGTTTGAGCCTGATCACCATGTCTCTCTTGAACACAATCCACAAAGGCCTCTCTTGAATAACAGCATGGCGTAATGTGCCAGGTCTTGGGTTAACAGGATCATCATCACTAGGGTCAGTGACAACATAGTATCTACCATCACGACCACCAACAGCATTACGTCCAAAGCCAATCCCACAATTAGCAAGCCGCTTCCTATGGAGCTGCCAATGAGGGTCACATCTCCAACAATCATCAATTGGGTTGCCAGTTACACAGGAGAAAAATCCTAAATTCCTCCTAGCTGTGCTGTTGCGTATGGTCCTGGCAATTAATTGCAATCACAATAATACAAGGCATTGTTATTACAATAATTTGTGAGAAAATTATTTAAAAAAAAAAAAGACACTACAGCACAATGCCCCCACATCTAGGTGTAGGCCATGTGACAGTAATGTGGAAGATGCGCACGGATAAATGTATACGGTCCATACGGAAAAAAAAAATTATAAATCATTTTCTTTACCTAAATTTTTCTATACGAGAAGTAAATGCAACAGGGTGGGGAAACTAATTCGCATTTAGTACTTTTTTTTTGTCGGTGATCAATATAAATTTGGGGTCATTTAATGTTTTCACGGTAGCCATAATGAATAATGACTAGCACTTTCATTTGAACAGCAGCCACCTGTTAGATCAGATCAGAATATAACAGAAAGAAAAATTCCTACAAGTTCTTTTGGTATGAAACTAGATCTGGGATATGTGGTTTCGAGTTTATGCAATGTGTCTCTTGACAGTTGACAGGCTGGATAAAGGAAGCAAAATTCAAGTTGTCGACCCCACCTAGTCGGATCGACTATGGAAAATGATAGTTTCAGAGTAAAATAACGATAGCAGAACTCGAATTTTGTAATGTAATGTGTTCGAACAGAAGTGGTTATTAGAATAATACTTCATTGATAGTAAAGAGAGACCTACAAATATTGCAATTCAACATTTATAATTCGATTATCTATCTATCATTGACAAAGTTTGACACTAGATATCTTGTACGATCTAGTAAACCAGGGAAAAAAGGCCTTTTATGATTTGCTGTGGACATAAAATATCGACAACATGGAAAGTGGTGAGTTATCAACGTGCAATTTCTTTACAAAAAGCATTTAAAAAGACCCATTAACATGTAAAAGAAAAAAAAAAATATAATGCAAAATCAAATACGCATAACACACTTCGGTAGAGGAAAGCAAAGCCAATGCGAATAAGAAAGAATGTGGATAGGTAGAAGGAAAAAGACAAGAAAATATAAAAAAAAAATAAAGGGCGTGATGCGCGGATCTCACGACATGGGCATGTGGCAAAAACCAACAAAGGCAAGGGAGATTAACAGTGGAGAACATGGTTGAATATCCATAGAATTATAATAAACACGAAGTAAAATAAAATATTATTTTACTAATTAAAAAAGACATGTAGTTACCATGGAGACTGAAGTAAACTACATATAACGACACCAAAACTACTAAACAATAGCTAACATATCTACAACAGTCATCTTCTCTGCCAATTCACACCAATCCGATCAGTCTTTCACACACTACTTTTGTCTTTTCATATTCAACATCACTAACTTTTAAACTTTTTTTTTCCTTGTAACACTATTCAATTCATTTTATTAAAAATAGATAAATATTTTCTAATTTAAGTACTTATACACTAGAATTCTCTTTTAAAAAATAAAGTGAAAAATAATTTTTTTTTTAAAAAATGATGATAAAAATATATTTGTAAAGTAATAGTGACTAGACAATTTACTCACTATTAATATCTAATTTTTTTGACTGAAATTTTCAGGTGAAGTTTTGACACAGTGAATTGAGAATTTAAGTTTTAATTATGAATTCTAAATAATAATGGGTCATGTGACCATCATTAATAAAAAGGGGCTTTGGACATGAAATAAAAGAAACAGAGGATTAAAAACTCACTCATCAACCATAGAAGCAATCTCCTCTGGATCTTCAACGGCATGCTCATTCCATGCATCACCACCTGACCTGAATCAAAAAAATATATATCTAGTTACATGAAATTATACTATGACCAAATTAGCCTCACGTATTTGTATAATTCTCCACCAAACCAAAGGAATCTATGAAGGACATTTTCGTACATAATAGAAAAATACTTATCACGGTGGACCTTCCTTTAGTCTTTGCTCGGAAAATGCGAAAACGGACTAAAAAAACTAATGTAATAGAAGAATTAACAATCCAAATACATTTCCGATTCCGATCTCGACGGCGTGAACTAACCGGAGCTCAATCAGATAAAATTCCATCACGAATTCATCCAACGGTCCAGGTTTCATACGATTGTATAAATATACGAACGTATACGATCAGGATCTGTTGAAAAAGAAAATTGAAGACTCTCAATTACTGCTCTGTACGTGTTACTCACCCGTCCACCATTGTTGAGTTCTGAGAGCTCTGAAACCGCTGTGTTTCCTCTAAACTGAGAGCGTATAAACACCAAATCCACATTAAATTCATCGCATTATACAAAAAATCAATGCGAGAATAATTAATTAATACACACGCAGCTGAAAAACAGAAAATGCACCTGGATTTCAACTCTGCGGAAGCATTTACAGTAACAAATAAGACTAGAACAATAAACATCGTCGGCATGAATGTAGATACAGAGAAGCATCTAACAAGCGAAGAAGAAGAAGAAGAAGAAGCCGCCATTGTTGGTCTGCAACTATCTTGCTCCCCTGTTGCTTTTTTTTTTTTTTTTTGTAGGAGGAGAAGAGATGAGTAGTGTCAAGGAGGAGCTGAAGCGAAGCCATGTTTATATAGCGAAAGCTAACGACGTGATTGAGTACTGAAACTTAACTTGCCAAACTTTTTTTTTTAACTGTGGTTAAGTTAAATTAACCATATTTAACCGTCAACATAACCGCTACTAACTGATTCTTTTAAGCCCTTCCACCACGTCTTATGTGTGTGTCGGTCAGTCACGTGCCTCGCCACCTCTCCCTCTGACACTTCCTCTTCTCTATCTCTTCTCCACTCTCCGCAGCAAAGCAAGACCATCGCAACGCCCAGTCAGCTTCTTCAATGATCCGTACTCTCCGGTTGACGGTGAGATTTATACTCGCTGTGCTGCTTCGCCACGTTGCCAATAACGGCAAAGTGTACGACTTTTTTATTGTGGTCGTTGACAGGTGTCACTTTAAATGCAGTACAGTTAATTGACTGTGGAATCTACTGTGCTACTGCTTCTTCCGGTAACTATTTTTTTTTAATTTCTCAAATCCCAAATCTCCTGATTTGGTAAAAAAAAAATAAATAAATAACTACCCGAAGACGGATGAAAGAACCCTCTAGGGCTGTAATCGAGCCGAGCCGAGTGGAATAATGGGTAGATTGGGCTTGGCTAGACTAAATAAAAGCTAGCTCGAGCCGAGCTTGGGCTCGATTTCTTTAGAATTTTCATGTTCGAGCTCGAGCTCGGCTCGAGATTGTCAAACTCGGGCTCGCTCGGATTCGGTTCGGTTAGGGCTTGTTTGTGTAGAGCTCGAGCTCGTTCATTTAAAAACTCGTTCGTTTGAAAGCTCGGGCTCGTTTGAAAGTTCGGGCTCGTTTGTTTAGAGCTCGTTTAAGAGCTCGAGTTTGAGCTCGGTGAGCTTGGTACCAAAGCTCAAATATTGTAGAAAATAACAGCAATTTAACATTAAAAATTTGGTACCTGATAAAACCTTACAACCACCAATCTAAACTAGCAAAAAAG
>CATIWK010248082.1:0-11632 GCA_949634005.1 Mallotus japonicus
GATTTTTCAAGAGAAAATTATTTATACATTAAATAAGAACTATATATGTATATATTATTTTTTTTGTAAATAATTTATTTCTAACAATTAAAATACAAAGAAATTATAATATGCATAAATTCTAATTTAATTTTTTAATATAAAAAAAATTATCAAGTATTTATGCCTTTTGTGAACCTCAAAAACTATTTTTTTTTCATAGTTGTGGTTTAATTTTTAGTAAGTAACAAATAGATTTTAAAAAATTTTGTTGATAAAATCTCCACCCGTGTTTGAAGGCAAATGCTTGATGTATTATGTGGTGGGTTTTGTTTATAGACTTTAAATGATAAAAAGAAAATATTGTAAGAATGTGAAAGAAAAGAAATGAATCTTTCTTTGACCTCCGGCTCCATGCTCCTTTGACAAAACTAGTTTTCCTTTATCAACATACTCGATCTGGATCGACTCAATAGAATCCCCATAAACTATCAACAATCTCCTAAGAATGAGAAAGAAAAGAAATGAACCTTTCTCTAACTTGATTGTTGGAGTCGGTTCGTCGGGACCCCGCCAAGCGAGCTTGCTCATTGGTTTCTCTCTTGCAGGGCACTTCACTGGGGGAGAACCTTAAGTTAGAGTTGGAAACCAGAGAAGACAGAGGAGAGGTTATAGAGATGAGATTACTTAGCTTGCTATCTGTCTTGCTCACCCTTTTATACCCATTCTTTACTGTGTTAGGGCTTAGTTGGCATTGGGTGGATGTTGGTACTGTTGACGTGGCCATGTCTCTATTTTTCTGCAGAGTTGGGCGTCCTCTCTAGTTGCGCATGGCATGTTCAGAGGCTGTTGGTGAGCCATGGCAGATGTTGATGTCACTGTACCGTTGGCTCTTGGCGTGGTTATCTGTTGGTCTGATATGATCCTCTGTGCATGCGTCACTGGTTTGTACTAGTTGTCGGGTGTCCAGGATTGTCGTGCTTGGTGAAGAAGATACTCTCCTTGGGCTTTTCTAGAGAGATGGGCCTCTTGGTGTGGTGGACTTTTGGTGGAAAGGCTTAGGGGATTTTAGTAATGATTCTTGGGCCTAGGTATCAGGGTTCCCCCCCAAGTGGTTGATCATAGATGTTCGACCTTGATTGACTCATCTAGTATGGAATACGTTATCATGGCAGTTAAGAGGAGCTGGTTCGCCTTTGGGAAGGACATGCTCAAGATCTGGTGAATGTAGTGAAGGAGAATCAAGAGAGGGTTTCCATATTGGAGGGTCAGTTTCGTGCAAAGTGGGATCCGAACCGAGAGCTAATCTAAGAGAATGAGGGATTGAAGTGCTATTTTGAGGGAGCATCGGAGGCGAATCAGAAGGCCATTATAGGGTTGAATGTTTAGATCAAAAGTATAGTTGATAAATTTCTGACCCTGCACGAGGATGTTAAGACTCAGTATGTCGAGGAGCTTGAGACCCGCCGTGGTGGAGATTTAGGGATTTTCAGCGAGAGCTTTTGTGGTTGATATGTCGCATTAGGGGGTTTGCCCATCTGATGGAGCGCTTCCGTGGCATTCTACCCTACCTGGGACTTGACGTATTTTTATATATTTGGTACATTTAGGTGATTTGTCGTGCCTGGAGCTTGACAACTTTAGGGAAGCTTCTCTGGGTGATTCGTCGCGGCAGGAGCTTATAAATTTTGGAGAAGCTCCTTTGGGTGATTCGTCGCGCCAGGGGCTAATCAATTTTAGAAAAGCTCCTCTGGGCGATTCGTCATATTGAGGGGAATACCGACATGGTGATTCATCCCTGATGGTGATTCGTCGTATTGAGGGGAATACTAAAATGGTGATTCATCCCTACGGGTGATTCGTCGCACTGAGGGGAATAGAGGCGATTCATCCCTGCGGGCGATTCGTCCCTCTTAGGGGAATAGAGGCGATTCATCCCTGAGGGCGATTTGTCGCTCTGAGGGGAACAGAGGTGATTCATCCCTACGGGTGATTCGTCGCGCTGAGGGGAATACTTAAATGGTGATTCATCCCTGCTGGTGGTTCGTCGCACTGAGGGGAATACTTAAATAGTGATTCATCCTTGCTGGTGATTCATCGCGCTGAGGGGAATACTTAACTGGTGATTCATCCTTGCTGGTGATTTGTCGCACTGAGGGGAATAGTGAAATGATGATTCGTCCCTGCTGGCGATTCATTGCACTAAGGGGAATGATGAAATGGTGATTCATCCCTACGGGCGATTCGTCGCACCGAGGGGCTTGTCAAATTAGTAGCTCCTCTTGGGCAGTTTATCATGCCAATGGACTATGTATAGCGATGCGTCCACTTGGGCATTCCAGCGCCAAAGGGCATGCACGTCAATGCATCTGGTTGGACATTTCAACGCCAAGGGGTAGATTTAAGATGGTGTTTCATCCCTGCATGAGGGGAATTGGAGTTTACATTATCTCAGAGGCTTCTCATTCTTTCCTTAGATCGTATCGTGCCAAATAATAAAATCACATCCCATATGTGTTCATTCCAGGGAAATCATAATATAGGAGTTCATCCCGAGGCGATTCATACCATGGCAAATGGGGGAATCATAATAAGAGAAATCATAATATCAACACAGGTTCCTCCCAAAATTATTTATATCAAACCGAATTGGGGAAATCACTAACCAAGAGGAATTATAATAGCCAAGAGGGTTCATCCCGAGGTGATTCGTTCCACGCTGAATCGGGAAAATCACTAATCAAAAGAAATCATAATAACAAAGAGTTCATCCTGTGGCGGTTTGTACTATGCCATACGGGGAATCGCCAACCAATAGATCAGAATAACCAAGAGTTCATCCCGTGGCGGTTCGTACCATGTCGTACGGGTAATCACTAACCAAGAGATTAGAATAACAAAAGGTTCATCCTGAGGCGATTCGTACCACGCCAAATCGGGGAAAATCGCTAACTAAGAGATCATAATAACCAAGAGCATTCATCCCGAGGCGGTTCGTATCACGCCAAATCGAGGAAAATCACCAACCAAAAGAAATTAAAATTACCAAAAGTTCCTCCCTGGGCGGTTCGTACCACGCCATACGGGGAATCATCAACCAAAAGAAATTAGTATTACCAAAAGAAATTAGTATTACCAAAAGTTCCTCCCGAGGTAGTTCGTACCACGCTATATGGGGAATCATCAACTAAAAAAAATCAGAATTACCAATAGTTCCTCCCGAGGCGGTTCGTACCATGCTATACGGGGAATCAACAACTAAAAGAAATTAGAATTACCGGAAGTTCCTCCTGAGGCGGTTTATACCACGCCAAATGGGGAATCAGTAACCAAAAGAAATCAGAATTACTGAGAGTTCCTCCCGAGGTGGTTCGTACCATGCCAAATGGGGAATCGCCAACCAAAAGACATCAGAATAACCGAGAGTTCCTCCCGAGGCAGTTCATACCATGCCGTATGGGAAATCCTTAACTAAAAGAAATCAGAATAACCAAGAGTTCCTCCTGAGGTGGTTCGTACCACGCCGTACGGGGAATCGCTAACTAAAAGAAATCAGGATAACCAAGAGGGTTCATCTCGAGGCGATTTGTACCATGTCGTACAGGCAATCAGCAACCAAAAGAAATTAGAATTACCGAGAGTTCCTCCCGAGACGGTTCATACCACACCATACGGGGAATTAACAACCAAAAAAAATTAAAATTACCAAGAGTTCCTCCCGAGGCGGTTCGTACCATGCCAAACGGGGAATCCCTAACTAAAAGAAATTAGAATAACCAAGAGGGTTCCTCTCGAGGTGGTTCGTACCACGCCAAATGAGAAATCAACAACCAAAAGATAAGAATTATCGAGAGTTCCTCCCAAAGGCGGTTCATACCACGCCAAATAGGGAATTAGTGACCAAAAGAAATCAGAATTACCGAGAGTTCCTCCCGAGGCGGTTCGTACCACGCCAAACAGGGAATCACCAACTAAAAAAAAATCAGAATAACCAAGGGTTCCTCCCTAGGTGGTTCGTACCATGCTAGGGGAGATCATAATAATTGAGGGAGCGAGTCTCAAGGCGATTTGCATCATACCAAATGAGGGAATCATATCCGAGGGGTTTGGACAAACCATGGAGAAACAGTAAACTCAGAAAGAAAACCATATTAAATTATGCACACAAACTGATTTCCACATATAGAGTGCATATAGTTCTCTCTTATTTGCAAATGAGATATGTCAATGTGTCATTATTATCTTGTGGGTCTCATATATTTTGGTAATATGCATAGACTTGTGATGAATTAGTCAAGCTGGTTTGGTCGAAGTATCAAAATATACTTGCCTTTGATTTGATAGTATTGGTATCCCTCGGTTTGCACTAGTAATGAAATTTTCATTTGTTGGTTTGCCTATTGCTGGATTGAATGGATAGGTGTTTGTTGTAGCTGAATAAGTTGATTCGCCCTTCAGGTAAGCCAAATCCATGGATCCGTATCCATGTTTAGTCAAAAAGTGATGATTTGTTTCCAAATGATTAGGGAAATCGTCCAGGCCAACCAACAGCTCACATGAGTTATAACCCCCCATCTTTCAATAATGAGGGCTGCAAACCTCAATTCCTTGGCATTGAAGATTGTATGCCTCCTTTCTTCAACATGCTGAGCACCATATTTAAGTTGCTTACCATCATTTTGTGGCATGTTTGCCCACATGCGCTTAGTTACATGGATTTCTTTCTATTTTTCCAGATTTGAGCTTACTATATCGCCATGAATCGCAAGCTATATTGTTCATCCTCATGTGGTAGTAATATTCCTGGGTTTACTTCGAGGATTCTTGATGGTGTGATTTCTCATATTCACTTTTTAGTTATACTTATCATCTTGGGAGAGTAGCTGAGAGTATTATGGTGTTTACTCTTGCTTTTCTCTTTTTCTCCATTTAGCCAGAGTGGAATCAGTGGTGGCTTCTAGGTTCGCTGACAAACCTCCACTAGAACTGAGTGGGGGCACGTGCACTATGGGTGCTGTTTTTCCTTGTTGGAGTCATATTGGTGCCATCATCCTCTGGTATGAATTCTAAAGGTTCATTTTTTGTGTATGCACCATGCTCAGCATATGCCCCTTTTGTTGCCTTCTGGTGTGATTTCTAGGGGTTTGCTTTCTGTCTGTGCCCCATGCTCAGTGCATGCCTTTTTTCTAGCCTTTTTTGCCCTCTGGTTTGATTTCCAGGGATTTGCTTTTTATCTGTGACCCATGCTCAGTGCAGGCCCCTTTTCTAGCCTTTGTTGCCCTCTGGTTTGATTTCCAGGGGTTTGCTTTATGTCTGTGCCCCATGCTTAGAGCAGGCCCCTTCTTTTTTTCCCGTTACATCTCTAAAGTCTTGAGCTACTGTTGTAAGTTTATGAAGGGCTGCTTCAGGTAGCATTGTTGCGTTAGGGCTTTTGTTCTCTGGTATAGTATGTTGGGGGTTAAATCAGAGGATTCTGGTTGTGTTTTATGTTGGTGGTAAGTCTCCGTTGAGGAGGGTAGAGAAGTTGGTGTCACCCAGAGCTTTCCTGTAAGAGCACATTCCGATGTTTGGTGACCGGACTGGCCTCTGTCTTTCCCTGGTGGCGCTGCTATAGTCCACGCTCACCGCACCATTGATAACAGCTGGTTCTCCCGCTGGTGAAGTGCCCTACAAGAGAGAAACAGTGAGCAAACTAGCCGGGCAGGGTCCCGGCGAACCGACTCCGACGATCAAGTTAGAGATGGAAACTAGAGAAGGCAGAGGAGAGGTTATGGAGATGAGGTTACTTAGCTTGCTATTGCTATCTGTTTTGCTCACCTTTTTATGCCCATTCTTTGCTGTGTTAGGGCTTAGTTGGCATTGAGTGGATGCTGGTACTGTTTACGTGGCCATGTCTCTATTTTTCTGCAGAGTTAGGTGTCCTCTCTGGTTGTGCATGGCATGTTCAGAGGCTGTTAGTGAGCCATGGCAGATGTTGATGTCACTGTACCGTTGGCTCTTGGCATGGTTGTTTGCTGGTCTGATGTGGTCCTCTGTGCATGCGTCACTGGTTTGTACTAGTTGTCGGGTGTCCAGGATTGCCATGCTTAGTGAAGAAGATGCTCTCCTTGGACTTTTCTAGGGAGATGGGCCTCTTGGTGTGGTGGACTTTTGGTGGAAAGGCTTAGGGGATTTTAGTAATGATTCTTGAGCCTAGGTATCAATTATCTTTTATAATTGAGTAATAATTACTTGATGATTAATTTCTATTATTATATAATAACATATTGTCACTCACTCATTATTGTGTCATTATTCTCTTATAATTGTTTATAATTTTCTATTTGTTAAAATATTATTTATTGGTGTAATGATGATGTCTAAGAGTAAATAAAAAAATTGGTATGATGATGTCCATTCCACCATAAATTTAAAAAAAAAATTGTATATGTTTCGCCATTTGGATTGGCGGAATGAGCATTCCGCCAACTCCAATGGCGGAACTTTGTCCCTCTATGCCGAATCAGTAAATATGTACGGAAAAATTTTTCAAAAACTACCCTAAAAAGGGATTTATGAAGAAAATAACCACAAATTGGAAAATAATTTTAATTTTTACCACAAAATGGCAAATAGCCCCAAGAAATAGCTTCACTTTTTTGTTTGAATTCAAAAATTCTGTGATTTTAAAACTGAGAGAATTTAAAAATAAATATTTATATTATAACAAATATTAATTAAAAATGTTTTATTTAGATTAACAAATAGAGCTAATGAAAACATGTTGAAAAAGTCATTTCCTATTAAAACTGTATTTTCATTATTTTATTTATGTTTTTTATTACCATTAAATAATATTTATTTATACATTTAATAGTAACTAACCATAGATTTGCGCTTTGTGCGGATTGTAAATAATATATATTTTAAAATAAATAATTAAATAATATTAATAAATTAAAACTAAAATTTAATTAAATATAGAAATGAGAACTTGCCATAATTTTATTTTATTATTTTCATTAAGAGTACATATATATTTTTAATATGTATAGTAATAATAATAATAATTGAATATATAAAATAAAATAAAAAATAAAAAATAGTTGAAAAAAGGGATTTTTTTTAAAATAAAAGATATTTTAATTAGAAAAAAAAGCATATTTTTTTGATAGAAAGATAGAGTAATGTTTATATGTAATAAAATTATATTTTTTTATATATAATAAAATATATGTATTTTAAAATAATTTTTTTTATATATTTTTATAGAAAAATATTGTGAATTTTAATAACTCAGCACATAAGTCTTTATGGGTAAATCTTGAATTATGATTTATGAAGAGAGCCACTTGTCAAATTTTGGACTCGATGATTTTACAGCTCAGCATTTAATATATATATATATACACACACAATAAAATTTACGTTGTGAAAAAATAAAAAATATATATATAATATAATAAAAAATGATTTTAAGAGATGAAAAGACAAGGGTTAAACAATTTTCATCACCTTATCATTCATCCTAGAGACTTTTATCAAAATTTAACTCTTCTTAACTAACAATAGTTGAAATCAACTAGTAGGAACAATGTTCATTTAAACAATATTTCGGATTCAAGTCGTTGTATATGCAGTCGCATGAAATTAGTAGTTAGAAAAATCTTTACCATTATGATTTTATCTGAATCAAACCGAATTAATTAAAATTGAGTGAGCTCTAAAAGGTGGTGTTTGAAAAAAAAAATCATACGCTTCTTAGATATGCAGCTTTGATAAATATAATCAGTGGTGGAAGAGGTGGAAAGCAAAGTTGAAAGTGAACTTATTTCCAGCAAATATGTCCACCACAAGTATGAAGTATCTCAATGTTATGCTAAAATTCTGGTGTTTGCATTACCGTTCTGTTTTTATCTTATTTATTATTATTATTATTATTTTGGAATATTCTGTTTTTATCTTATTAACTTAGTTTTTCTTGAGCATTAGGTCTATAATTTGTTTGTTTGGGCATACTTATTAGTCATTTTCATATTTTCATATATATAGCAAGGCACGTATATTAAATTATTAATATACCCGGATATTATAAGAAAATAAAATGATCTCATCTATTTTAGATTTTGACTAATTTTCAATTACATAGATATTATAAGAAAATAAAATGATCTCATCTATTTTAGATTTTGACTAATTTTCAATTACATATGCTTTATTAAAATTTTTGTTAATGTAGTGATTATTATATCCTTCGAATTGTTTCAATTATAATCAATTTTATTTTAAAGATCTAAATATAATTTTAAAAATTAATTTAAGATTTTTTCATAATAATTTAATTCACTTAATTTTTTTTATTTTTCACAAAACATAAAACTTATAAAAAATTATTTTATAATTTTTTTGTTTTTATAATTAAATTTTAAAAAGAAAATTTTTTAACACCGTTACTTTTTTCATTGAGTTAACAAAATTTTTCATTGATCAACACTCTAATTTTGACATTTTAAACCTTAATTTTTTTAAAAAATATATGTAACATATTTTTTAACTGAAGGATCACCAATGGAGATAATTTTTAAAATTTATAATATTTGTTTATTAATAAAATTTCTTTTGAAATTTAATTTTTACAATTAAAAATTTATAGAAATTTCTAGTGCACCTATCCCAAATTTTTTTCATCAATGCTGCAGGGAGCAATTCATCACATCCCTATTTGAAGTGTTGGAACTAGAATCTAAGATCGCTTGTCAGGTGAAACAAAACATTCTAATCACAAAGAGAAGAACAATTTTTTTCAAGGTTGTAGTAAAGTATGTATATATTCTTACTCTTTTTCTTTTTTCTTTTTCAGCATCAAACAAGGTATAGCTTCATCAAACAATGATGCTGCATTCTTAGCTTCTTGCCTCCACTACGACAACAACCAGGCCAGCCTAATTTGTGGCCCTGGCAATTTTTTATTTTTATTTTTTTTACTTTTGTGTTGTAAAAAATCACCGATTAGTTTTTTTAAATATTAATTATTTTTAAACTAAAATACTATTAAAATCAACTAAATTAAAAATAATTCAATATTATAATATAAAAAAAATTATGAGTTTTTTTAAACTCAACAAAAAGGGAAAAATTAAAAGTTGAAAAGAAATTATGTAGCAAATAATTTCTTTGAAAAATTTAAAAAATAAGGAGATAGTTTTTTAGTGGGAAAATAAGGAGATGTAACTTTAAAACTAAGAGAGAAAAAAATTTAAAAATAAATATTTGTATTATAATAAAATATTAATTAAGAATATTTTATTTGAATTATTAATAAATAAAGTTAATGAAATCATGGTGAGAAGTCTTTTTTTTTTATTTAATGCGAGAGTCTTTTTGAGATAGCTATATGCAGCAAGTAAAAAATTACCAATCTGCCAACAAAGCACATATCCATTTGATTTACCTTAACAATGAATTAAGTCTTGATTTTCTATTTATGGCAATGACAATTAGATTGACGATGAAAAAAGACAGGGATTTAATTTCCGTCATCTTATCATTCATCCCAGGAAAAAAAAAAATTAATTACTGCAATTAGTTGTTCTTGAGCATGAGATATATGATTTGTTTGTTTGAGCACACTTATTAGTCATTTTCATATTTTCATATATGCTTAATTAAAATTTGTATTAATTTAGTGATTATATCCTTCGAATCGTTTCAATTATATTCAATTTTATTTTAAGGCTTAAATATAATTTTAAAAATTAATATAAGGTTTTTTCAAAATAACTTTATTCATTTTTTTTTCACGGAAAAAAATTATCAATATTTTGTTTATTAGGATAAATTTTATAATTTTTTTGTTTCTATAATTAAATTTTAGAGGAAAATTTGTTAACACTGGTAGTTCTATAAAAAACTTTCATTAGTCAACACTTTAATTTTGGCATTTTAATCCTTAAATACTTTTAAAAATTATATAACATAATTTTTAACTCAAGGATCACTGATGGAGATCATTTGTAAAATTTACAATACTTATTTATTAATAAATTTTATTTTGAAATGCAATTATCACAATTAAAAAATTATAGAACTTTCTATCCCAAATTATTATTCATTAATGCAGCGTGTTAAATTGTGTACCCAACATCAACACTTGTTTTTCAGCAATGATACTTGGATGCAATTGATATTTGTTTAGTTCCCTAAATTACTAAATTGCGAATGAAGCACAGACTAGATGGTCTATGTCTTTGATTCCTTTATATCCTAAAAGCTTTCCCGTTTGGCAAGTTGATTGTCTTCGGGAAAAAAAAAAAAAAACACTGTGCTTTTTTAATATATATTTCTTATTTCGGCATCGTTTTTCATAGATAAACATTAAATTATAGTTAATAATTAACAATATAAGGAGTGCATTTACATATCAACTTTTATTGGCTGTAAATAAAAACCAACTGAATCCAAATACCATCCACTCCTGCCATGGAACCCAACAATCTTGTCATGTCCTCCATCAATGCCACGTAAAGAAGAAAAAAATGTGCCTTCTGCAGCATCACCAAATGGTCCATATGTTTTTTTATTGCTTTT
This sequence comes from Mallotus japonicus, assembly GCA_949634005.1. Classification (NCBI taxonomy): domain Eukaryota; kingdom Viridiplantae; phylum Streptophyta; class Magnoliopsida; order Malpighiales; family Euphorbiaceae; genus Mallotus; species Mallotus japonicus. Next base: position 10,546 of record CATIWK010248082.1, read on the forward strand.
TAGTGTAAGTGAAAGAACCATAGTTCTATATTCTTCACCATAAGTTCCATGAACTTCAGTAAGATATTCATTTGGGTAATCAAGTATCACATCAACCTGAAAATACAAAGTTATTATTTTTTAAGCATATTTTTATACTTCAATGCTGAAATTAGTTAAAATATAAAAGATATAAAAGTTAAGGTTAGGGTTGAGAACGGGTCGGGTTCAGGTTTTCAATTTTTCAAAAAATCAAAACCGAGTCGGGTTCGGGTTTTGGTGTCGGTTTTCGATCTGGTTACGGGTACCCGAAGATATAATAAAACAAATAAAAAAAGACAAAGAACAATGAAATGTTTGGTGTACCAACGGAATTGACGTTTTGTTTCTTGGCTGGACCCAGCTACGCCATTTTAGTATATTTTTACACTAAAATAAATATGTTGGTTGTGGAATTCAACCAATTATCCTTCCCAATGAGTCTCCACCATTGTGCCATAACCAGATATTGTTATATATTAATAATTATATATATATATTACTAGTAAACATCGGTTTTCGGAACCCGACCGAACCTGTCCGAAACTTGCATGTTTCTGAAAATGGAAGTCGACCCGTCTCGGGTCGATTCGGTTCCCGACCGGTATCCGACTTCGGTTCGGAAATTCTCACCCCTAGTTAAGGTACTTCTAACCTTTTTTCAAATTTTTATATTTTATTTTATTTTCACTTTACAAAATATTAATGAACATTAATTTTTTTTATATTTTTATGACCTTTTAAATTTCTAATTATATTTATTTTGTTTTTTATGATTTGAATATCTTATGTTCTTTATTTTTTACTTCAAAACATATTATTGAGTATTATAATTTTTATATTTTCATCCTCTTATATTTCTAATCATATTATTTTAAATTTTTAAATTTTTAAATTTTTAAAATCAAATAACATTTATGTTTATTATAGTATTCAATTATTTATTTAAATTTTTTATTATATCATAGTGAAAATTTTCTATATTAAAATAATTCATACTTTTTCAAAAATTTTACATCGTCTTCAACTTTTTGTGATTTATAAATATGAACTAAACTAATCACATATA
>CATIWK010248150.1:0-12699 GCA_949634005.1 Mallotus japonicus
TATTGTAAAAAATATTTTAAAAAATATATTATTAGAATAAAATTATAATTTTTATTAAATATATTGTAATTTATTTAATAAATAATTTATTTTTAATTTTTGAATGTATAATTTTAATTTATAGTTTGTATTTTTTAAAATTTCTTTAAGCTTGTTTAAGCTCGCGAACAGCTCGTGAACACCATGTAGGATAGCGAGCTCGGCTCGTTTATAAACGAACCAAGCCCGAGTTAGCCAAAGCTCGGCTCTGCTCAGCTCAGCTTGATTACACCCCTAGCTCCAAGGAACCACTGAGCTTGGTCTTTATAAGCTACAAGGTTCTCTTCCACACAGGTTATCTCCTCCTGCAATGGCGTACCTTGCGAGCTTGGAAGACTAGCATGCTAGACTAGGTTATCCCAATTTCAAAACTGTTGCTCATTTTGTTAATTCATTTCATTTACCATGTTCTAAAATAAAACCCAAATCCAATAAATGTGAAGCATGTTGCTTAGGGAAGCTTCATCGTGTGTCTTTGCCTTTAACTCAACATCGTAGTTCGAAGCCATTAGAGCTTATACATTCCGATGTTTGGGGACCAGCCCCGATTTGTTCTATTTCTCGTTTCAAATATTTTGTTATCTTTATTGACGATTATTCATTATTCACTTGGCTTTTTCTTATGAAATGTAAAAGTGAAGTTGCATCCATATTTTACAAATTTCAGGTTATGGTTGGACGTCAATTTGATACCAAAATAAAATCTTTCAATTCTGACTGGGGTGGAGAGTATCGTCTCTTAAACACATATTTTAAAAAAATTGGAATTGTTCATCGAGTTACTTATCCTCATACACATGAACAAAATGGCACTTCAGAAAGAAAAATTTGCCATATCGTTGATATTGGTCTTACCTTGCTAGGCCATTGTGGTTCACCATACAAATATTGGGAATTTGCCTTTGAGACAGCTATTTTTTTAATAAATAGATTACCAACCACGTCTCTTCAAAATAAAATTCCATACCAAATATTGTTTAACTGTGTGCCTGATTTTTCTTTTTTGAAAGTATTTGGTTGTGCCATTTATTCTTTGCTTCGTCCATTTAATAAACATAAATTCTCATTTTGCACCACACGATGTGTTTTTTTAGGGTATTCTCATCTCATCTTGGGTATCGGTGTTTAGATAAAAATACAGGAAAAATCTATGTGGCTCGTCATGTTAATTTTGATGAAAAATTTTTTCCTTTTAAACACCCTTCTCTAACCAACTTGAAGTTGGATGACTCGCCAGTCAACATGCCATCGTCTCCATGGTTATAACTTAATCATTCGTTGCCTATGGGACACCGCCTCTTACCTCTTCTAGGTATTTCATCTTCACCTAACTCCTTTAGCTCATCCACATCTTCTCCTTCTCTCACAGTCCACTCTTCTTCCAATTCTAAAACCATATCTGACTCCTCTTTATCATCTAATACACCAACAACTTATAACAACACATCCTTATCCCCAAATCCATTATCCACTGATGTTTACAATCCTGATGGAATTAAATTGTTTATGGATTTGCAATTATCTCAACAACCCGAACCAACCATACCTCAACAACCTGACAACACCAATCCTCACCCTTCTCAAAGTCAAACTCATCCTATGCAACTTCTACCATCTACACTTCAATGTAAACCTACTGCTCACCTCACTTCTCTTTTCGCACCCTCCTCCTTGCCCATTACCGAACCCTCTTCCTTTACTGAAGCCAAAGAAATTTTGGAATGGCAAAAAGTAATAGAGGTCGAGATGGCAGCTCTCATTAAAAACAACACGTTGGATTTTGGTTCCCCCACCCTCTGGAAAGAATGTTGTTGGCAACCGTTGGGTGTACAAAATTAAAAAGCATGTTAATGGATAAATTGAACGTTACAAAGCAAGGTTGGTAGCTCGTGGTTATACACAAGAGTATAGTTTGGATTATAGTGAAACTTTCAGTCCTGTTGTCGAGCCAATTACCATTCACACTGTCCTTTCTATTGCTATTTCACATGATTGGAACATAAGGCAGTTGGATGTCAGTAATGCCTTCTTGAATGGTGATCTAGCTGAAGATGTTTATATGGTTCAACCACAAGGTTTTATTGACAAACGGTATCCACATTATGTTTGTAAGCTGTAGAAATCTCTCTATAGCCTAAAACAAGCGCCTCGTGCTTGGTTTCATAAACTGAGCAATTTCTTATTTTCCATCAGGTTCTATGGTTCCAATACCAATTCATCACTATTCATTTATCATCGAGATCAGTTTATATGCTTTTTATTGGTCTATGTTGATGATGTTCTAATTGCAGGCAATGATTCCAAGGCTGTTACCAAATTAATAACACAGTTATCGTCAGGATTTTCACTTCGGGATCTTGGCAATATTCATTATTTTCTTGGCATTCAGGTAGCTTCCAAGAAAATTGGTATGCTTCTACATCAATCTTCTTACATAGCTGAAATTCTCAAATTAGTAGGCATGTCGACTTGCAAGCCAAGCTCAACTCCTATGGTTGTTGGTTCCCCATTGAAAAAGAATGGCACTCTCTTGCCTGCTGACACCGCCTTGTTATACAGGAAAATATGTGGTAGCCTACAATATTTGACACTCACCCAACTGGATCTCTCTTTTTCTGTGAATAATCTTTGCCAATATATGCATCATCCTACACTTGAGCATTTTCAAGCAATGAAAAGAGTCTTGCGGTTTCTTCAAGGAACCATAAATGATGGATTATTCATCTCTCGAAGCTCTTTATCTCATTTGGTTGCTTTTTCAGATGCTGACTGGGCTGGTTGCCCAGATGACCGTAAATATACAGGTGGATATCTGATTTACTTAGGTTCTAACTTGATTGCTTGGACCTCGCGCAAGCAACAAACTGTTGCTCGCTCAAGCACCGAATCCGAATTCAAGGCTGTCGCAGATGTTAGTATGCAATTAAAATGGCTCACTTCCTTACTATTCGAACTCCATGTCACGCTATCAACTCCACCACATGTGTGGTGTGATAATGTTGGTGCGGTTTTCCTCTCCACTAACCCTGTCTTCCATGCTCGTACTAGACATGTCAAAGTTGACTACCATTTTGTGCGACAAAGGGTGTTAAACAAGCAGTTGACCGTCTCTTCTTTGTCTTCGAAGGATCAACTTGCTGATATTCTGACCAAGCCCCTTACTCAACCTTTGTTCAACCATTTTCGCACCAAGCTTCAATTACTTACAGATTCACCTTCAGCTTGTGGGGGCGTGTTAGAGACAGTCTCATAGTTATCTGATTAAGTAGTTTACCTATACAAGACTTATCTCTTAGTTGTGTATCCATATCACTTATGTATATACAAGACTTATCTTTTAGTTGTGTATCCATATCACTTATGTATACTCTTGTTCATATATACTGTTGTACCACGTTATTCAAAGTATCAATACAGATTATTTTCCAATTCTCAAACGCTGCTCTTGACTAAAATGGATATTGTGAGAAATTGGGATGCCAATCATTAAAATGGTGAAGAAAAAAAAAGAAAAGGAAAAAATGTAATCTAGAATTTATTTGGCTTTATATATTTTTTTTCTTTTTTCCCTAAAAAAATTATGTTCCTTTGACATTTCTATATTGTAATTTAAATGAAAATAATATTATTGTGGAAGTTGTGGTTTTGTGTCTTGATTAGCTGAATGTGTGATTTTTTTTTTTTGTCAAACAAGAACTTGAGAAGCTCTTCTGCTTCTGATGAGTTGGGACCAAGTAAATTTAATCCTCGACTCATTGAGCTAGATCATAAGGTTTGAAAACCCTAGCTTGCCACCCCTCCCCCTTCACAAATTTATTTTTAAATATAGCCACCCAAAGACCTACAATATAAAATTCAGGATCAAAGTGTGTTTGTATTTGTATACGTCCACCAAAGGCCAAATAATATATATAATCACTAATCACTAACAACCGTTGGATTAACTGATAATCAGAGAATTGTTTTCGTTTTTTAAATTAAATTTTAGATTTGAGTCGTAGTATATGCAGTTGCATGAAATTAATTGTTGAGAGATCTATACTGGCAGTTTAAAAAAATATAATAATATATATAATCAAAGACCAAGATCAACCGTTGGAATCAACTGGCAGGAGTTGTTCCCTCTTAAAAGAAGTTTCGGGTTCGAGTCCTGGTGTATACAACCACGATGAATTAGTTATTGGGAGACCTTTATTATCCATGTAATTCTACCCGGATCAAATCGAATTAGTCAGAGTTCAATGTATTCTGGACATCGATGGTTGAAAAAAAAAATCAAATATCAAATGATATTTTTGCCCATTTCCACTATTTATGCTACATTGTTAGCATAAATCCCTAATCCTCACCAACCAAGCTCGGAATGAGCTATAATAGAGGACCTTTTTCTGCATGAGCATTTTACTAAAAAAAATGGTACTAGTTTGGACTCAATTAATATTCATAATTTAGAAATTGAAACTCAAATATAATTTAATTAATTTACTAAAAATGAAAGAAAAAAAACTTGTCTATATATGCCTATCCAAAAAAAAAAAAGGACAATCTATTTCCAACTTATTAATGATTATCACATACTATTAATAATTTTATCATAATTTTTACATGGAATTCACTCATTGGTCGAATGTGATTAAATGGGCAAGACAAATTTTTCAAAAAGCAAAAAGGGCACCAATTTTTTTTTCAGAAAAAGAGAAGTAAATGGGTTGGTAACGTGGATTTGGGTACATAAGCAGAGAACCATATGGAAGAAGAAAAAAGAAGAAGAAGAAGAAGAAGAAGAAGAAGATAAGAGAATGGGGAAAAAATGAGTGAATAGTGAAACACAAAGGTAAAACAAGCAAAGATGAAATAAATGATAGGGGTTGCGTGGAAGTAGAGAAGGGGGACAGCAATTCTTTGTACAATTTAAGGACTCCCATGACCCATTTCTCTTATTGGGTCCACTCTTCTCTCACCCCTTCTCAATGCTTATTATAAGTGTTTGTATGATTCATTTGCAAATTATGCAAATGCCAAAACCAAACCCAATACCCAACACATAAGCACATCAGCACCACCCTCTTCCAGTTCGATTCAAGTGCTCTCACTCCCTCCCCTCTCTTCTCATTTTCCTTTATTGCCCAACTGCTGTGATATATATATATCATCTCTTCTTCAACACACTTAGTTACTTACAGTACAGGTACTTGTCATTGGCTCTTTCATTTCTCAATTTCACTTCAGAACAATCTTTTCTTCTCTTTTAGCTTCTTAGGTTCCCACTTTCATTTTCTTTTCTTCTACAAAGATACAACCTTTTTCACTTGTATCACCTTAAAGAATCAAGAATTTGCCATAAAAGAAAACAACAGTGTCATCTTTATTAATATTACTACTGTTAGTAAAAAAAAAAGCAATGACTGATCATCAAAGGCGAAACTTAGAAACTGAGAGCAGCTCAAACTCATCATCATACTCATCATCATCATCGTCCTCATCTCCATCTTCACCTTCCACATGCCACTCAACATCCAATAAAATCGCTAACTTCCCATCAGAACCTCAGCGGCAAGAAGCAGTGAAAGAGCAGCAGCGACAACAACAGGAGCCGCAATCGCCCATCAAAAAGATCAAACGCCTACGAGACACAAATAAGCATCCTGTCTATCGCGGCGTTCGCATGCGTAACTGGGGGAAATGGGTGTCGGAAATTCGTGAGCCACGCAAGAAATCCCGCATTTGGCTCGGCACTTTCCCTACACCTGAAATGGCAGCCAGAGCACATGATGTTGCTGCTTTAAGCATCAAAGGAAACTCTGCCATTCTCAACTTTCCTGAACTCGCAAGCTCCCTTCCGCGCCCGGCTTCTCTCGCCCCTCGCGATGTGCAAGCTGCAGCTGCTAAGGCTGCGCAAATGGATACGTTTGACAAAAAGATAATAAATGACTCTACAACAGCAGCAGCAGCAACAACAACAACAACAATATCATCCTCCTCATTGTCAACATCCTCATCAGCTTCTTGTTTGTCATCACTAGTATCTGCTATGGATTTATCAGCAACGGGGTCAGAGGAAGAGTTGAGCGAGATTGTAGAGTTGCCGAGTCTTGGAACGTGTTATGAGTCAGATGAGTTAAGGGGCGATTTTGTTTTTGTTGACTCGGTGGAAGAGTGGGTTTATCCACCGTTGTGGCTGGAGAAGAGTTATGGTGGTGGAGGTGGGTGTCTTTTTGATGACCTGACAGTGGCTGTTGAAGGATTGATGCCTAATCTTACTACTACTAGTAGTTTTGGGCAAGGTTTGTTATGGGATTATTAATGTGTCCTTTTTTTTTTTACTTTGTCTTGTGAATAATGTTTTCAAGTGCAAGTGTGTGTGTGTTATGTCTTTTCTTTCTTGCTATCTTTGTTTTTATTATTTTTTAAAGATTTTAGCCCTTTTCTGTTTTTCTCCAAAGGGCTAAAATTTTCTTGTCTGGCTGCTGTGTTTATGTTGACATGTATTGTGACCACTTTAATCAATCTAACTGTACAGTCTTAGCTAGCTAGGAAAGAGGAAAATGCCATTAATTTTTCCTTTTCTTGGTTGGTGGAAGTTCATTCATTAAAACTCTCCTCTTGCCCTTTTTTTTAGAAGCCTCTTCTCTTCTCTTCTCTTCTCTTTCCTCTTTATCTACCCTTCAAGAGTCAGGACTCCAAAAAATAAATAAATAAATTAGATTAATTTTAATTATTTTTAATAAAATTAATCGGAATTTTTATAGTGGTGGGATATTAGAGATAATCATAAAAGAGAAAATAGCAGTAGCTAGCTATGTAAATGCTGTCCTTTTGGATTGGTAATCTTATAAAATCTATGAACACACTGATAAAGCTGAAATTGAAATGTGTCTACTACTGCCTACCAATATGTGGTGTTGAAAATGTAACAAATATAGACAAAACTATGTAATCAGTATATAATTGAAAGAGAGAAAGGGAAGAAAAACACATAAAACAAGGATAAAGAATTATGCTAAAAAAAAAAAAAAGAAAGGTCCTGTCCTCCACTACTACACCCTTTAATTATTAGTTTTTTACCTCATTGGATTTTTTTTAAAAAAGGGTTTGTGTGATTTTTTTTTCTTTTCTGGCAGATTCTAAGATTTTTGGAGAAACATAATGACTAAATGCTGACTTTCCAAAAAAAAAAAAATAAATAATGACTAAATGCTGATCTTTTGACAGTGACAATTGTATATTTATATCCTCTCTTGAGGATAACAGTTAAGAACCCAGATGCTAGCCATTTGCTATGCTCACACTTCCATACTTCTCAGTAGTAACTACACTCATTTACTCACTTTCAGTCAGTTTCTATTTGGAACTTTCTTAATTTTGTTTTAGAATTTGAAAATGGTGGCTATGATACTTCTCTTTCCCCTTTTGGGTTGAAAATGAGACAATTCAGTGAGGATGATCTACTGGAATCTGAAGATATATTTGCACATTTACATAGGCTAACAACAAGACTAGCTGCCAATGAGATTTAGACCAGCCGGTGTAAGGTTGAGATCTTGGGACCTAAAGGTCCCAATTTCAATCCGTGGCAACATTCATCTTTAAAAAAATTTTAACTAATACTAACAACTAATAATTGTAATCTTATGAAGTATTAATAAGTGGCACAGTCAAAAAAAAAAGACTAGCTAAACTAGCTCTAGCTTCTTTATATATATATACAGCAAAGATTCATTTATATTATATTTTTGGCTATCTTGATCAAATAATTGTGTTTGTTGAAAGATTTGCAAATTCTTTTTCTACAACCTTTAATTGAAGATGTTGTAAGGTGATGCGTCAGGAATTTTTTTATTTTTTGGTTCTTTGGCCTCTGTGTATGTTGTTGTTGCTCAATTTGTTGACGTTGAAAAGGTGTCTTCTTTAATCTTTAGCTTTTGGAGGGGTTTCTATTTTTGTAAAATTAAAAATGCAAAAGTGAAACTTTTATTTATTTTCTTTTGCCAATTTGCTTATTGCCCATATGATGAATTAAAAGAAGCACAAATAATTAAATCAAGATAAAGATCATGAATAATCTCAAAAGAATTTAGTCTTAATTCTTGATTTTTTTGGTTGACCTGACCACCATTTCTCTTAACAAACTTTGCTAATCTCTTTATCTTTTGCATTGGATTTTGATTGGAGTATCTTCTTCATCATCATTAACCAAAATAAAAAAGGACAAAAAAAAAAAAAACACACCCACCTAGCTAGCTAAGACCCACACCCACTTCCACTCTCAAGCGAACACATATATGGTCTCTTGCATGGTGGTGAGGTGACGATTAGTGGTAAAGGGTAGCCATATTTGTCAATAAACAGTAAGTTCCAATTATTAGAAAGAATGCTCTCTTTTCATGTCTTTTGTTTTGTATGCATCTTCTTTTTTTATATATATATTTCCCCTTTCCCTTGCCAAGATAATTATGCTACAAAAATGTAAGACTTTTCACCCATCCCATTGCTAAAATGACAATGCACACACACGTTGATATCGCATATAGAGTACTGATGGCAAGTTGAAGTGAAAAAGAAAAGTAATATGCTTTTAAGTTCATGCAATTGATCTCTAGAGAGAAAAGGGTTTCTTTCTCTATCGCATTTGAATTCACCTTAACACAGCTAATAATACTTGAATTGACATTTTATCTAAGGCTATTGGCAAGGTATACATCTACTTAGCACGAATGACAAAAAAAATATATAGAAAATAAACTTCCTAGCATGAGTTTATTAGGTTGGAATTTTTATTTTTTTGGAAAATTTATTAGCAATGTATAGTTAAAAATTTCATAATATATGGAGAAATATGCACAGGAAAAATTTTACTTTATTTATAAAGTTCATTTGAATGACTGAAACTTTAAAATTATTGAAATTATTGAAATTCATATGAAATTATTGAAATTATTGAAACTTTAAAATTATTGAAATTCATATGATTATGGAATATCGAAAATATAAAAATAAAAATTTTATGTTAATTTTTCTCTTTTTTTAATAGATTTTTTTCATAAAAAAGGTATAAAACTACTTTAAAACTAAGTCTCAACAATCCAATTTGCTACTTTAGAGATGGGTATAGAGAGATTGTCAAAAAAAGTTCAGATGAAATGTAGAGAATCTATTGGGGAGAAAAAAAGAAACTAATCAAATATCTATATGTACCCACAAGATTAACATATATTCATGCACAAATCCAAACAATTATAGGATTCATGCATCCAATTTTAGAAGAATTTAAGGTGGATAAATAATTTGTTTCTTCTTATAACAAGTACTAAATCAAAGTTCTCTGATTGGATCGATGGTGGTCACTGTTTTTTGTAAAATGGTCCCATTAACAACAACTGATTCCTAACAAAAATCAAGCAATTACATGCTCAAAATTAAGTAGCTATATATATATGCTTTACTTGCACCAACATCAAAACCCAAATGCTCCATACTTCCAGCAAAGAAAAAGAGGGCATCCAGATGTATCTGTCTTCTCCACCCAGTTCATATCATCATTTTGAGGTCATTTTCTCACGTGTTGGAGCAGGAACACCTCCCTTTCCTGTGATAAATGCATTGCTAAATTATATAATTTTTTTATCCATCAATAATAAAAGTCTGCTGAATTCTCTTAGAATCACAAAAACAGTAAAAATTTCTCAATAATTAATTTAACGCAACTGTATATACTATAATTCAAACTTAAAATGTTGCTTAATCGAAAATAGCCACTTGATTTCAAACATATAAAAACACATATATACATGTATTTTTCAAGATTTTATCGTTTCTGTATTTAAATATTTCTTTTAAAATATAAAGCAAAATTAAAAAGAATTTGATGGAATATGCTAATTATTTTTATTGATTTATACCATCATCATAAGCGTCATGTATTATTATTATTTGGGAGGCACAAAAGGAAAATAATTTCTTATGTGGTAGGGCATACAAAATAAACACTACAGGAATGAATAAGATACCTAACCCTGTTTACATTATAAAATAATACCCAATCTCAGAATCTTGATCCTCAGAAATAAAATAATGATTAAAAAAAATGACCCAATTGCCAAATTGAGTAAGAGACAATTTATGCTTGGAGATTTTAATTAATTTATAAATACCAAATGGACACTATAGTGATGTTATAACTGTCGTTGCTGGTTATCATCTAATTTCCCCTACTCTATAATGTTCATTTTTTATTTTTTTCTGTGTGACTTTTCTGGGTAAGATTCTTTATGTTCTCGACTTAATTTACACCATATATTATTTCAACATTGTTTAATTGTATATAAAATACTTGGGAATTTTTCTATTTCCAATATATTCTTTTGTCTTCTGTGTATATCTGTATTTGAGTGTGATTTTTTCTTTTTTAATGTCACAAAGTAAAATGTCTTATGTGGGAATTTTATTTTTTACAAAATATAATTTTTTTAATAACCACAATTAGATGTATAAAATAAATTTAATTAATTAATTCAAAGGTGATCGACATAAAATAAAATTAAAATAGTAAAAAAGTTACAACAGAAAATATATACAGAATGTATATACATAAGAATTTCATGAATTTTTATATTTTTATATATTTTATAAAAGTTGTAATCGATCAATAAAAGTCATAAAGTATAATGTTTTACTTTTGGTTCAAATATTGCCCCACATTTTTATTCTTGCTGCCCCTCTTCATGTAGCTTACTCTTTTTAAACTTTGAAATTTGTGGCATTGAGAAGCCTTCAAGAAACATATCCCAGAAGACTTCTGAGCATTAATAATTGTTAAGAAATGGTTGAATTCTCTTAAAACCCTCGAAAGAAATAGTGATCTAGAGCTAATGTTATCGTCAATAAATGGTTTGAAACACCAGTAATAGATAAGGTTTGGGATGGACCAATACATTTATATATTAATTGTACCTCAGACAAGTATGTAAAGCAGCTTAAGGTTTCCATGGTCCAGAAAGAAAACCCTTGGTGCAAATGGCAATACTTATAGAAATTTTTAAAAAAATTATCAAAATATAGAAAATTATATTTTACTTTACTTTACTTTCTCATTTTGAGTACAATAATGTGCTACAATTTACTCATTCCTGATCAGTTGAGAATTTTTATTGTTTATATTATATAAAAATGTAAGGCTATGAGGCCATTCAGCATATGTACTGACCATCTTTGCTACTTTCAGCACCCCACAAGCACGGATTTATATAATTTCACTAGTCTGAAATGCAAAACATTCTGTATAAAAACAAAAAACACTTTACAAACTTCCCTTTCTATTTGATCTGATCTAAACATACATGTGGGTATCTTGGAATCATAGCAAAAAATTTCCAAGAATGGTTGCACAAACACACACTCTCTTTTTTTTTATCACATCTTTAGCTAGCTAGTTTCTTAACAACTTACAGGAAGAAAGCCCACCAATTTCTGTTCAAAAAATTATTTTTTTGTTCATTTTCCTCAAAGACAAGTAAACCTTTTGCATATGTAAAGGGTCCAAAATAATTGAAACAGAAAATCAAAACGCAAACTTTTGCAGTGAATCTTTTTGGAAATCCCACATGGGTTCCATCTCCATCTCCATCTCCATGGCCAAACAATTACAGTGGTCTCTTATAGGTTAGCTTCAGCCATATCAGACACCAAAATCTTGATGCCCACTTCTCCATCTCTCTTTTTATTCAACGCGATTTATAGGATTTTATTTGTACACATTTACACATCCTCAAGACCCCATTTTATTCTATTCAAGAGCCTTTTTTATGTGCTTCTCCAAAAGCATTTGCAGGCCCCTGAATTTTTAGCTTTTGGGTCCTTTTTCTTTTTCTTTTTCATTTCCATTTTTTTGTCTTCAAATTTGTTTGATTCAGTACTTCTCTACTAATTTATTTACGGTTCAATTCCATTAAAAATTTTATTTTATTTTTAAATAAAATTCATTTGCAAACAAATTTCAAATCCATTTGAACTAAACACATTTTATCAATAAAAATAAATTTATTGTTAAGTAATTCCACAAAATTAATAAGTTAGAATTGGAATGAATTTTACAAAATTTTCATTTAAACCAAATACACTCACTTAAATTTGCAAATGAATTTCATAAAATTTTTTGAAATTCATTTAAACCAAACACACTTTTAATTTAACTTCAAATTAAGCAAGTTCAATCGTGTTAGTTTATGATTCGTGGCTTGGTTTTTTTTATTGTATTAAGTGGTTATTTCCCTTTAAAAATATTTTAAAGTATGAAAATTGAATTTTACAGTTATTAATTTATATAATTAATTTTTATTTCATTTAAAAGAAACATAGTGTCATCAGTATTTAGATTATAAATCGCTTCACATTTTTATTAATTAAAAAATTGAATTTCAAATAATAAATATCCCGATAAATAAAAATAAATTTAAATAGCAAATTTATGAATTACTACTTACAATCTAAATGTTAATTTTTAATTTTATAATTAATTCAAGAAAAAAAAAAAGATCAGGCCAGAGTGTAAAATATCAAGAAGTCAATCTAACATGGGTGTGCATGATAGAAACCTGAAGATGTTCAACCTAACAACAAGGGTCCCCATGAACAAAAGTTCTTTTCTCTCTCCTCTTCTCTTTT
>CATIWK010248210.1:0-27299 GCA_949634005.1 Mallotus japonicus
CCTAACCTAAAAATAGGCCATAACTTTTACTTGTTTGAGCAGAAGATGAGTTAATTCAACCATGATTTTCACATGAAATGTTGTTAAAAAACTCTGCAATTTGCTATGCTCTTAGTAAACACCTTAAATGCTCAACCATAACATTAAGTAAAGGATGTACTTAACTATACTTTATTTTTCTTTTTAAGCAATTGGAATTGATCATGTGCTAATTATACTGCCCCTGAACCCAGCACATGTGTGGGGAAAGAAAGTCATATCAGTATTCAGTATCAATTAAATAGACTAGCAGTACAAGCCATACAATGAATGGTTTTTTTCCAAACAGGAGGTGCATGATTGATCAAATATTATCATTAATTTACGAATTATTTTTATTTATTTTTCAAATAAAAAAACTATTTTTGTCCATATAGTCGATAAAGAAAGGTCAAATATATTCGCAATCTTCTAAATTTTATGTATTTTGACAGTTTATCCTTCAACTTATAAAATTATTTAAATATTTTTATTTTTTAAAAAATAACTTTTCAATATTATTTTATTCGAGGTGTCTATTTAATATATTTATAAGTTGAAAAAAAAGTACTCTCTTTATTTTATTCTAATTATCTTTTAAGATAGTATCACAAAAATTAAGAATTTTATTTAATAGGCATAATTATAGGTGTAAATGACTATAATTCTCTTTTAGAAGACTAAAAGTTATTGTGAATTACAATTACTCCAATAGAGAAATTTTCTCTAAAATCAAGATATGAGTAAAATTGGATAGAATAGATTATTTTTTATTGGTAATCTAAAAAGGTCATTTGAAATGGAACTAATTCTATTTTTTTAAAAGACAATTGGAATGAAACGAAGGAAGTATTAAAATATCTAAATTTGCTAAAACGTAAATTTTTTTAGTCTAATTGAAATAGTTAGTGTATTAAGGCGTTAGTACTAGAGAAGGAGATAACAAAGAATTGAACTTTAATTTCCCGAATCTTTGCTAAAGTATAATGTCACTACACCAAATAAGAAATAAGAATTTGCTAAAAAGAATTGATAAATTATATTTTTTATAAAAATATAAGTGTTAAAGATGGTAAAATTATCAAATGTAGGACGTCTGATGGTACGATTTGTAACACGTGATACAAATATTTTATATTTAATAAGTAAAAATAAAATATATGTCTTTATATTATAAATTTTACCGTTAAGTATAATACAACTTGTATAAATAAAAAGTTTTTCAAAATTATAAGTTAAGGGACAAATTAACACGACATGACAAATTCAAAAAATAGCAGGAATATGAAGCCATAGAAAAATCTTCCAAAAAAAAAAAAATGAAGCCATAGAAAAAACTAATCTTTCTCTATAACCTATGATGTGTTGGGATCGTTTAACCTCATTTCAACTAGGGGAAAAAAAATACCACTATTGTGCAACAAATGCCACTACAAGAATATACAATGTAGGTGTAGGCAAAAGATTGGATGGGTACAACACTTTAAACTATGTCATTCCCAATATTCTTTGAACTGCAGCATTCACCTCCACACACAAATGGGTCAAAGAATAGCAAGTCAGAACAGAACAAAGTCGAAGGATTCAGCAAGCTATCAACCACTTTTGAAAATGTGACTATCTATTGCTGACAAAATGATTCTTCACATGTTTTAACTACATTGAGTGACACTCTCACTTTGGTGGGAGTGAGTGATAGATGTTCAGCATGCCTTGAAAACAAAAAAAATTTATTAGATGACAAAGAAGCAGAGATGTTATTGCTTATTAGTGCTCAAATCCCATCAAGAAATGCACTTTTTTTTCTTGAAACAAAATTCTTTGTGTATTCATGACTCATTAGGTGAATTGTTTTTATCATTTCCCTTTTTTCCTCCATTATATGTTCTTGTTCTCTCTTTAAAACTTTTTGCTTTTGGAGCAAAATTATTTGATCCTAAAATTGCTTTTTTTTTTTTTTTCTCTATCGTATGAATCAAGAGGTGAATCTTTGTTCCAAAAGGGTTTCTTAGTTTCAAAGGAAATGCTTAGAACACAGAAGGGTTTTGATTCTTTAGCCTATAAAAAGTTTAGGTTTGGTGGGAAGAACAGTGTGACACTTTTTTATTTTTCTTTTTATAAGGTCGGTCTAGAGGATAACATGCAAAAGTAAAAAATAGCGAGTGGCTAGAGAATATGACAGGATAGATAGAAGACTCTTCAGTGGTATAATAAATGAAGATTATATACATATATATAAATGATGGATGCATTATTGGTTTCTACTCTAATAATACCGTCTCAACAAACCCAAGGGCCCAGGTCAGCTGGTAAGGAAGCTATCTTTGACTTAAGAGATCGGAAGTTTGAACCTCCACTTCGTATGCAGCTGTTTCTTGATCAGAGTTTTTACCTAAAAAGGGTTTCATCCGGCTCGAACATGAATTAATTTAAATGTGATACAAGTTTAAAGACACTTCCAACAGTTGGAGTTCATTCAAGACATCTCGTCGTCTGAGAAAAAAAAAATACCATCTCAACAACTTGCAATAAATTGGTCTTTAAAATTCTTTTTATGAGAATGAACTTTTTGCATGCACCCTCCAATTATTATATGGTAACAAAAAAGTTTGAGTAATGGTCAATGATGCTTAGATTAAACGGTTTAAGTGGAGATTAAGTTTCAGATTCGATTCTTCAAAAATATACTTCAAAACCAGTGAAAAAGTTGTGAAGTAATAACTTCTTTCCAATGGCATTATAAGGTGCATGTTCGAATTCTGCTGTCTTCAATTTAAAAAGGAATGATTGTTCCCTATTGTGCAGTCCATCGATGCCTAAGTCATATGACCTCCTCGTAACAAAAAAAAAAACATTTCAAAATTTAATCTTTATTAGTTTAGGCGAAGATCAAGTTGTAAATTCGATTCTTTAGGGACACATCTTACAGTTTAATTTTTATTTATCTTTGTTGGATCCCACTGTATATAATAATAATAATAATTAGTAATATGTAGTTTTCTTATAATTTTTTTACATTATTGATCAATGTATGTTATAATTTACAATATCCAAGTAATAACACTTAATATTCTAATAATTAACACAAGGATTAGTTGACATCCCCGCAGTAATCATAGTTTATCTGACTTGGATGGAACTCCAATATATACATATAATTAAGTTCTTATAGAATAACTCCAAACTTTTACCAAAGTGGTAACCCCCTTCACAGCTTATTGGAAATGCTCCTGCAAATGATAAAATTTCTTTTATGATTGAGGCACAATCCACAATCTAATTGGAATCCATGTATCTTTTTGAGAAAGCTTTGCACCATAACCATTAAAATATATCTATATATATCACAATATGGAGATAGCTTTCTCTTGTCTTTGAGTGGAAAATATATATAAAGAAATAGTAATGATTCCTCGACACCACCTTGGAAGATTGCACGAACACCTTTTTCTTCCATCCTTTTTTTTTCTTGTTTCTCATCATGCTTTAAAGTCCTTTCTTTGTTAATTTACGCAACATTAGTGCTCCATTATTTAGTCTATAGCTTTGTTTATTCTGGGCTTTAACAGCTCCTAGTTTACTATAAAAATTCCCCTTCGGAGATCCACTGCAGAGTTCTTTTTGTTCTTCTTGTAACCTTCCAATACATCTCCAACAACTCATTCCTGCACAGAAGGTCCAACTGCAAAATGGGCATAACATCAAACAGGAGTTAAAACTGAAAGAGACTTTTTCATTAGAAATTGAGACTTCACTGTCAACAACAGACAAACAGCGAGCAAGATATCAACAGATTTGTTTCTGCCACTTCTCATAGATTCTTCGACCACTCTATAAATCTGTAGGTGCCAGTCATTTGATAGCATAGCAATTACTAGGAATTTTACAGCGGCACATTTGTTGGACCAGGAACATGTCTTCACTCTACAGTGGCATTCCAAGTGAAAATGCACGCGCTTCAGCTTTAGTTGACCCTGCATCATCCTGTAGAGCATTCATCAAAATTCAAAGAAGACAAGCCTTTGTCTCTTGCAACCTCAAGTAAATTTCCTCTGTACAACGGATGGATTGTTTTCAATAACTAAGCTTTTGACTCGTTCCAAAATAATAAAATAAGACGCGTAATGTAAGAACAAAATTCATTTACAAGTAAAAGATTCTAAACAACAGCTACAGAATTAGAGTCTTTTCTATCAGCTGAGCTCTTCCTCTTGTTGAACCAAGGCCCTAATCAACAGGGCCCATCTTACCCTCACATCATATTTCGCTTGTGTATTCAACAATTTGGCAAGTAGGTTACCAACTTAGCTGCAGCTATATGTTCATCTTGCAGCCAGTGTGGAAACATCAGAAGATATAACAGCAAAAATAAGTCATTGGCATAAAGCCTGTTCGACTAAAATAGGGAAATGAAGATTTTTCCATGCCCTGAAAAAATGGATGAATTGAGTATATTGTCACCTCAAACTGAGCTTGCCATAAGTTCTGATTTGTTTAATGTTCTTGTTTCAGTATTCGAATTATCTTGTTGACTACTCTTAACACCATTCATTCTTCTTTCTGTTCTTGTCCTAGGGTGAGGCAAAGAGGAGTTACTTAAAGTAATAAATTTGTCTTTTTTGTCTTCATCTGAAAGTGATTCTGCGCCCGACAGAATTCGCTTGAGCTGGAACCGCTGGCAGGTAATACGACCTTTATTCCATGCAGGGAAAGAAAATGATGCTGAAACATTATCCTGCAGGAAGGAATAGACCGCCTTCACAATAGGGAAATCTTGTGAGATTGAGCTTTTCTCCATCCGTCCTTTTCTGATCAGGGGGAAGCAAAATGACAAATATTAGAGAGCACAAGTTTAAGCAATTCAATCTCCAAATTTACAAAATGGTAAACGTACAAAGAAAAATTTCATACCCAAGTGATATAACAAAGACAATGCGTTCTACTTCTACTTAATATTTTTCACTCTCCTGCTGTAGTTATAGTCAGCATATTTGCACCTACAACTGTCCTACTCTAACAACACAGTGATAGTGAACATCTGCAATATGACTAATAGTTGGCCATTTTGCATTAGTCAGAAACAAATCACTTGGACTCGATTTCAACCAATTATTTCTGTATCCAAAAGGATCTTAACTGCAGGCGCCCAACTGAGTTCATTCATTAATTAAATTAATTTTGCCATGAAAGAAACTTAGAAACTGTCATATTGGATCCAAACTTATAAACAGACAAATGGCTGTCTATAATACCAGTTTAAGGTATTCCACTCCATTCAAACTAGCATGTGAAAGGGTGTATACCTGTAGAGCCATGCTTAACATTATAATCGATTGACAATGCAGTTAAAGAACTCAACATACTATATGAGGCTCAAGAGAAATTTAAATGGTCAGGAAAAGTCACATAGCTGAGTAGTTTGGATCAAGGCTTTAAAAACAGACTTGGGACTACTGTCACTGTGCTAGTCAAGTTCTGCCTGCCTTCCTCTCTCACAAAATAATAACATGAAATGTATAGAGGAAAAGAACACTTACATTGCAACAACTGATGCCAGATGAGGAAGATCCTCCCCTTTCAAGAACAAATCGTACATATTATTCAGCCAAACAGATATTGCTGTACATGCACCACCCTCCCACATCCTACAGAAATCATCCATAACAAAATTAAGCAGAGCCAGAATGCATGGATGAAAAACAAATTGGAAGAAGAAGAAGAATTTTGTCGTACCTGTGCACATCTACAGACCATAAAAGTTTGCTTTTACGGAAAAGTTCAGGGAAAAGTCCTCGCTTTGTGGCTTCATTGAGCACTTTTGCAGCCCGTTCTTTCTGACCCAGCCACCAAAGTGCTTCTAAAAGTGTGTTATAAAACCTCATGCCCAGACCACATCCTTCAGAGTTAAGTTTGTCAAAAACATACTCCACCATTTGCCAGTTTGAATCATCATCATAATCTCCTTTTATCATCTGCCCAATTACCTGATGAATGTTTGATACCTTATTTGTGACCATCTCATCAAGCACCTCATAGGCATCATCCCATCTGAAAAAAGGAGCTCAGGATGCTAGAATGAATTATTGGTTGAATTAATAAAATCCATCAACTATTAGCCATAACATAATGAAGTTTATATTTTGGCATGACACAACATCTGCATAGATGCTTTAATTTTTGACAGTCAACCAGTGCATGAAATTGCACTTGGCAGTGACTGATCAACAGAAGAAGGCTGTTAGAAAGCTTATCACATACCATAAAGGCATAACATATAAGAAAAAGTAGCATGCAATTCCATGCTTCTAGCTTCTGGAACACACAAGAACATGAACTACCAAGTTTATTTCGCCAATTATCATGACTTAGTGAAAAAACTGCAAGGGGAATAGCAGAATTTTATAAAAATAATTGTGTGCCCTTAAAATGTTCAAAAAGCATCCAGTCTACTGAGACTGGCCACATGAACCCATATAGGGACTAGAACAAGCAGTACAAAGACTAAACTCAAACATAATCAATATCCTTTGCAATAAACGCTGATGAGGCATTTAATATTCACATTATATGCATTCAAAAGCATCCTACTCAAGGTTGAGAAGCCAAAGTCCATCTATACAGTAAAAGGAAATGGCCATATACCCTCTGTCACAAGAACTTGTTGCACAATCTTAAGAAGAAAAATGAAGTTAACCCCACCAAGGATTTTGATAAAATGACTATGAGGCTCTAAATTTACACCAAACTTTACTCAATTTAATTGAGCTTCAGCCCCAATATGATACCTCCCATTTCATCACCATTGATAATACTCTAACATTAACCTTTAAGCTAGAGAAGTAGTGCATAATAACAAAACCAAAACTTTCCAGAATATGATTTCTTCCCATTGCGTAGGAACAGAATAACTTCAATCAAAATTATAGTTTACCTCATGCATGGCAACATTTACCTTCTAGCAACTAAGGTGGACTCTCACAGCCTTCTATTTCATGCACCTAATGCCTAAGTTTCTGGATAGCAATTCTTGTAAAAGTAATATAGCAAGAGTCCGTGAATTTTTCAACCGGAACAACAAAACAGTAAATGAACTCAAACCTGTTAATTCTTGCATAAACAGCCAGCATCATACAGTAGCACATAACACTAGGCAATATTCCTCTAGCTCTAATTTCCTGGAATTGCTCTTCACTCTCATCAACAAGGCCTACAGCGCAGTACACACTCAAAACAGCCTCGAGGGTCCGCTCATCAGGTGTAAATCGTGCATTTTCCATATCAACATAAATTTTGATGGCTTCTTCAAATTGGCCTCCTTGTCTATAACCTTCAATCATACCGTTGAAAGAATCCCTGTCCCTTGCAACACCAGATTCACCCATTTTCCACATAATAGCTTCAGATTCTTTATAAAGTCCACCTCTAGCAAACATGTAAATCAGAGAATTATAAGTCTCAACAGTCGGTTTGCTTCCCATCTCATTCATCGTATTAAACATCACATGAGCCTCCTCGTATAATGCAGCCTGTCCATAAGCTTCAATAACACCTGTATATGCCTTTGAACTAGGGACTATACCTTTCTCACCCATATGAAGTAAAATCTTCTTCGCATCTTCATGTAATCCTCCTTTACCACAAGCATAAATCAACCCTTCATAAGTTCCCATATTCGGCTCAACATTCTCCTCTACCATATCATGAAACAACATCACGACCTCCTTAAAATACCCACCTTCGCCAAACACATCAATAAGTACATTATATGTAGCCACATCAGGCTCCGTATTACTAACTTTCATCTCTAAGAAAAGTTCCCTAACATCATCATATCTCTCATGCCTCCCATACAAATTCAACAACATGCTGTATGTCAGCGCATTTGGCACACATCTAGCCTCCCGCATCTGCCTAAACACCCTCATTGCATCCTGAAGATTCCCTTGATTCATATAGGCCTCTATTAGCACATTATACGAAGAAATATCACTAGATTCCATTTCCTTAAGTAATTCACTAACTTTGTCTAATTTATTCAATTTGGCAAATGTATCGACTAAATTTCGGTAAGTTGTTATATCAGGCACCACACCTCCTTCATTCATAGTCCTAAAAATCATCTCAGCCTCGTCACCTAAACCTCTACTAGCACAAGCACTAAGCAAAATATTATAAGTAATGATATCAGGTTGTACTCCTTCATGTCTCATTTCTGCAAATAAACTTAACAAACCTTCCCAATCTAAACCTCCTCTAGCACATGAATTGATCACAGTATTATAAGTTAATATACTAGGAGTAACCTTCTCTTTCTTCATTCTCTGCAGCAACTCAAGCGACACTTCATATTTACCGTGCCGGCCGTAAGAGTTGATCAACGCCGTGTACGAGAACACGCTACGTGGCACGCCGTGAGTTGGCATTTCTTCGAAAATCTCAGCGGATTTTTCGAGGAGACCTTCTCGGCCCAATAAACTGATCATAATTGTGTAAATATGCTCATTAGGTTTGCACCAGATCTGGCGCTGCATGTACTTGAATAGCCGGAGCGATCTTTGCCAGTCTCCACGTTGCGCGAACTCTTTGAACACCAAAGCGAAGTCATTTAATGAAAGCTTGTTTTTGAATATTTCAAGGCAGCGTGCTATGCTGCCTCGTGGAGGAAGACTGCTTAGCTTGTTGATTAGGGTTTCGACGTCGTAACTGTACTTGCCTTTCTCTACGACGACGGAGGGGTTTCCGAGGACGACTTCTTTCGTTTTCGATCGAGCTTTTCCGATGATTGAGTATGTCTTACTCTCGCTGGAGATAGAAATGAGTCGCCGGCCATGGAACGGGAAGAGATGAAGTTTGAACTGGGGTTTAAGCAGGGTTGTAGACAGAGATGAAGGATTGGGGATGGAAAGAGAGGGAGAGAGGCTCATTTTAGCAATCTGGATAACATGAGCAAACAAGAGGCAGTTATGGATGATTTGCTTGGGAGCTGGATAAGGTTGAGGACGTAAACTTTCTCGGAAAATTTGAGAAAAATTTTCTCAGGAAAATTGAGCAAAGTTCGAAGAGTGATAGCTCTGCCTCTGAACTAGCTTGACGAAGGACACGTGGAGCATTTGTGGATAATCATCAATGGGGTTCGGTTAAAAAGGCGGGTTAGACTTTTCGGACCTTGTTCGGTTGTTACGGATTTCGACCCGATGGATTAACGGATTAAAACAACTAAAAATGGAGGCCTCACACTCACTGATCTCTTTGGCGGCAAGCAATTTTTCGAGTGATTCGGGAAAAATAAAACCATATTATTACTATTAACACTAAAATAAGAAATAAAGAACAATATTTTTTAAAAAAAAATGTATGTTTATTTATTATCATTATTATTTTAGCATGAAGGACGACTGAATGAGAAATTCTAGGGTTACTTTATTTTTACTCACTTTTATTTTACTTTGTTTTATTCATCATTAGATGAAAAATGAATTTTGTCATCTAATAGTGGTTATTAAGCAAGTACATTTTATTTTATAAAAATGAAAGTAACCCTATAATGCACCCGAATGAATAACTAATTTCAATTTGAAATCTTAAAAATAAAGTATATTATAATGATAATTATAAACATAAAATAAATTTAATTTATATTTATAATTTTATAATATTTTATTGTTATGTTTATAAAATAAAATACTATATTGACAAAAAAGTTAGTTTTATGCAATGTAAGGTTGGATGTCGCTAATAATTTGCCGTTGAAAAATAGTATAAAATTTGATTTTTGTTATTAAATAAAATTTTTTCTTTTATCATTTAATTTTATAAAAAATATTCGAACTTTAAATCTTCATTTTTCACCTGTTCAAGGAGTGCCCATGGACGAGGGGTATATGGCTTTTATCCTCTCTTGGGGTTACGAGTGGATCAATTACCTTATAATATAGTATGGGAGTGGTTCTGCAGTCTTATGGGAAATCATTCTAGGGAGGTGCTTCTTCAGGTTATTCATGTTTGGTGGGGTGTTTGGTTTCATCGCAATCAACTTGTGTTTGGAAAAACTGCATGTACTCCTCCACAGTTACTTTTGATGATTGACAGAATGCGTCTAGATTATCGCCCATCTGTAGATTCCCTATCTCGGGTTCAAACTCCTGGACGGGATAGTTGTCATTGGTCTCTGCCGCCTGTGTCATGGGTGAAGATCAATACCGACGCTGCTATTATGAAACGGGTTTCTAAAGTGGGTATGGGTGCTGTTATACGATGTGAGAATGGTAGGGTAGCTATGTTTGCTGGTCAAATTATTGCTAATTGTCTTGATATGGAACTTGCAGAATTGGAAGCTTTGCGGTTTGGTATATCTCTTACTGAAGAAAATGGTTTCCAAAATGTTATTTTGGAATCTGACTTAGTGTCTGCTATTTCGAGGCTCAATTCTTTTTATCTTGGTCATTCTGTCCATGATCTTATGTGTGAAGATATTCACCAGCTTACTGCTCAACTTTTGCAGATATCGTTTTCTTTTTTGCATCATGAAGGCAATTTGGTTGCCCATACTTTAGCAAAGGGTGTTTTGGATTTATGTTATAGTTTCTTTGTTCAGGGGACTGTCCCTGCTTTTACTGTTCAAGCATTTGTAACTGACGCTTCTTTGTTGTCTCGTTAATGCATAGTTCTTTTACTTTCATAATAATAATAATAATAATAATAAAGGTGTAATGGTTACATATTTCTAAAGTATCATGAAAAATATAATTCAATAATTTAAAAAATTAATTTTTTATTATGTAATCTACTAATATTCAAATGGAAAAATCTTAGATAAAACTTTGTGAGAGGAACCCCTAGGCTCTCTCTCGTGAAAGATAAGCTCTCTCTCGTGAAAGATAACCAGTTCCTTAGTTCACCTTAATCAGCCTTCCCTCCTTTCCTGCACCAAATGGCAGCGTCATCCTCAAAGCTTCCATTGGTACCTAAAACTCATCCAGAAATCGCCCAAATTAGCACCCAGATCTGTTCCTTGGAGCTCGAAGACTCTGGGGAATTGGTAGCACCACCAGATCGCCACCAGCTGGTAGGGATGATCTATAATGATCGTAAATACGGTGCTAGTCTGTTGCAATTTATCCTCAAACAGGTTTGGCCCTTTGCTGAATCCTTTCAAGTTCAAGAACTTTCCAAGTTCAACACCTTTCTGATTAAGTTTACATCTCTTGAGGACAAAAATAGAGTGTTCAATGGAACACCTTATCTGTTCACCGTAGCATTTTTGTTATGAAATAATGGAACCATCATCAAACTCTTGATGAAATTGATTTTACCATTGAAAATATCTGGGTTCAAGTCCATGGTCTCCCTTTATCTCAAGTTCAAGTCCATGGTCTCCCTTTATCTCAACTCACACAAGCTAATACTTCCAACATAGCCACTAAACTATTTGCAGGTTTAGTTCAAATGGAAGACCTAAAACACTCTGCTGATAATTGGCAACCACTAATGTGTCTCAGAGTTTCTTTAAACCTGACGAAACCCCTTCCTCAAGGATTTCTGAACCATAGGCTCTCGAAGATAGACTGGATTCATTTCCAGTTTGAACGTCTTCCTGCCTTCTGCTACCTTTGTGGTTTCTTTGACCACATGACCTCGTCATGCAAGCTTTACAAAACTCAAGAAGAAGTCTCTGCCCGATAAAACAGTCCTCATGCATATGGTTCATCGATCAAAGCTATATCTAAAAAGAAAACTATACCCTCTCCTACTGGGGTCTCAAAGGATGGTCCGGTTATTCCCAAGAACCAAAACTCACTCCGCCGGCAGCAAACCTCAGTCCCTGTTCTTCTTGTTCAAGGCAGTGACTCTCACTTGCCTCCAATCAAAATTGGAAACCAAGCTTTTCCCAGTCCACCTACCACAACAGGTGTAGCAGTTGGCAGCGCCTTACCCTCAACAGACCTGGCACTGACACAACTCGCCAGTCTCAACCTCGGGAAAAATAAGCACTCTCGTGAGGATTGCTTTCAAGTGGAAGATGGTATACAACATTCAACTCCTGACCTGCTGCATAAAGGCAAAAGTAATGAAGTGATTGAGCTGGACCTCCCAGTTTTGATTGGACCAGATTCCTCCCCTGTTCAGAATATGGAGGCCTCTTTCACTAATCCTGCAATTGCTCAAGTCCCCTTGACTCAAGACCTAACCAAGTCAGCTCCTAGCCCAGCGAAAAAACGAGCTAAACCGGAAGCCCCTAAAGCCCTCATTGCCGCTCCTACTCTAACTAAGGAGGCTTTGTTTGGCTTAGGCTTTCAAGCCCAAGGACTGACTACTTCTAAGTCAGCTTTTGATAACAGGATAAAGAAGTTCAAAAAATTTAAGCTCAAGGATCAAGCCCGTAAGAAGCACAACCCTCAGACCTTTATCTCCTCTAATTCCGCTACCTCAGCTAGTAGCACGGATTAGACCTCAACTGCTTGATTCAGCCCATTGGTCTTTTTGTCTGCTTCCCTCCCAGTTAATTGGTTCCTTTTTGTTTTGGAGGTGATCTTGTTGTTGTTGTTGTTGTCATATTCATTACTCTTACCTTTATGTTTGTAGGAGTAAGGTTGGTGACACCTATGGTGTCTTGTATTCCATTTTTTTTTCCATGACTTCTCTTGTAAGCTCTGGTTGTTCTAATATATTTTTCTTAGTTCAAAAAAAAAAATCTACTAATATTCTATATATTTTTTTATTAATAAAAAAATCATTTTACTATGTTTATTAATTTAGTTATACAATATTTTTTTTTGACTAAATTACAACGGGAGAGGAGGAAGGTAGGTCTCGAACCGAAGACCCCTTATACCACTAAGAGGTTGATCATCACACCAAGGCTCATGGGCAATTTAGTTATATAATCATTGTAACTCATTTTTTTCCACTTTATATATGAACAAATAAAAATTCACAATTTCCCTATTATTTTAACCTAATATAAATACCACATATATATCAAATTTTTTTTTTTTTCTGTGAATTAATGGTTGAACTCAAATTATTCTATAAGTCTAGGGACTCATCCGTCATGTCGTTTACCTTAAAAGTCTTTTTGCAGTCTAAATACCCAAAAATTAACTGTAACAGACGTTGACAACTCCAGCGTTTACCTCTTAACCACTGTTTTCTATTAATTATTTTTATTGATTTTCCAAAAACACCCCTCAACCGTCGCTCAGTTCTAAAAACAGCACCACTCCTCTGTACACCATCCTACCGTAATCCCCTCATCAGCAGCATCGCAAAAAAGCTGTTATGCAGCCCACGCTTTCCAATGCACACTCTCTTCATCAAAACCTTATAAATTCCACGCGTACGGCTCCGATCAATCCACGTCACCACCGAGTGAAAACTCGTTGGGCCCCGCATTCCTGGCGCGCTCCCCGTAAAGGAAAACGATAGCTAGACACAAACTAAAAAAACGCGAACCGGCACTACGGTGGGTGGGTTGGTAAATACAGGGAAGGTTGGAGGGGCAGTTTTGGCAATTGACGGCAAGTTCCTCAGTTCCTAGCAGACAAATACTTTACTTAGGAAGCGGAAAAAAAACCACCTTAAGCACTCCGTTTAAACAACTTTGGTCTTAAACCGCAACAGCAACAAAACACTAACACACACCTTCGCTTCAATTTCGGTCCTGAAGATGGCCGAGTCTGAGGTAAAATTCCCTCATTGCCCTTCCGATTTTATCTGTTCAATGGCGGTGACAGATGGCGATGATGATTACGGTGGTGGTTGTTTTTGTTTTTGGTTTTTTTTAGTGATTTTTGTTTTGTGTTGTTTTGTTGGAGCAGAAATTAACAGCGTTGAAGAAGGCATACGCCGATATAATACTGAATACAGCGAAAGAGGCGGCGGCGAGGATAATGGTGTCGGAGAGGAAAGCGCAGCGGTATCAGCGGGAGCTATTCGCTGCTAAAGATGAGGCCTTGCGTATGCTTCTCAGACTCAAACAGATGTTGGATTCTAAGGTTTTCACGGTTTTCTTTACTTTACATTTTTCCAATAGTAACTGAAAAAAAAAAAAGTGGTTGCCTTTGATTTTGATTGATTCTATTTTTACCTGTTGCTGGTTTTAATTTATGTATGAAATGACCGACCTTTTTTTTTTTTTTGGTGTTTGATCAGCCACCGTATAGTTCCGTTTCTGAAAATTTTGTTTCTTTGATATTAGTGAGTGAATGTTTGCTTGTTTGTTTGGTGGCCGTTTCATCAATGGAACATGTAACTCCTTACTTTTTGTTACTGTTAATGAAACTCTACTCATACATCAAAGTTCCAGGTCATGTCATGTTTTGAATAATCCTTAAATTTCACTAAGCTTGTTCTAACGATGATTGCCTTAATGCTTATTTGTGTTGTCTTGTGCTAGAATATGCTAGCTGTTTTGTGAAAACTTGATATGATTTTGCACGTTTTTGTATCTTTATAGAATATGGTGTTTATTTTGACATGGGTACTATAATATGGATGTTGAATTTGTGTCAATGCATAGCTAAAGTTCTTGACTTTGATACTTGTCTTATGCAGGGTACATAGTTTTGCGAGCAGCTCTTTATTCTGCTGTTTAAGAGAATTTCTTTTTTTAACATTAAGCATAGTGTCCGTGATTGTAGTTTCTCGCCTGTGAAAGATGAGTTCCAGAACATGGTTACCCTATGAAGTTGATTGTAAGCAGTGTTCTCAGTACTTGCTCATGTGCTAAAGGCAAGGATTGTGAAAAGGCTGATCTTAGGTTCCAAAATAAAAAAAAAATTCATTATTATTTCAGGGTATTTCATTCCTTTGTGATTGGTTCTTATGGATTCTTAAAGAATTTGTTGAAAGTAGACTTGAAACTCCAACTTATTTTATATCTTTCTTGGAAAACTAGGAACTTTCACGAGCCTTGGTTTATATGGAGCTAGGCATTCAGAATTTGGGCATAGATAACAGCCAACTTATGCAATTTGAACAGTTCTCAATGCTTTTAAAGATCTCTTACTTAAGAATTTAGATAAGTCATATATTGGTTCATTGGTTTGTTTACAATTATCATGATGGATGCTAGACTTTTTTTTTTTCCTCCTCAATTTGTGTGATGTAATCAGAGTTAGCTGTTCTCCACGTGTCTTTGATTCTTTCAACCTGTGGTGCTTGCACTATCTTAAGCTATGTCCCATCTTTTCAGTATAATTAGTTCAAGCACTTCTACATTGACCAATTTCTTACATTTTTAGGATAGTGAAGCAAAAATGGCATCCCTGAATCAACAGAAAAGGATTGATGAGCTAGAAGCACAACTTGGGGAAGCTGAGGATATAGTAAAAGACCTTCGGGCTGAGTTGAGAGAATTACAGGATGAATTGGAGAAGGTGACTTGCAGCCAGGTGCGGCCTTTGGATGCACAAAATTTAGCGGGTAATAACGCTACTAGTATAACTGCATTGGAGGAGACTAGGCTCAGTACTTCTGGGTCTGTGATACCTTCTTTCCCTCCCTCACATTGTGACCCAGTTACGGATCTTGAGACAAAGAATTCAATGTTGAATGGGTCATGTGATGGAAATAAGTGCTGTGGTGAAAGTGATAGCCACAAAGTCAATTACTTCATTTGCAATCCTGATTTTGCCTCCATAGTGATGAGAAGCAAAGAGCCTGAGCCCTATAGGA
Organism: Mallotus japonicus; assembly: GCA_949634005.1. NCBI lineage: Eukaryota > Viridiplantae > Streptophyta > Magnoliopsida > Malpighiales > Euphorbiaceae > Mallotus > Mallotus japonicus. The sequence continues at coordinate 15,694 of CATIWK010248210.1, forward strand.
ATCGATGCACTCAAAGAATTCGTGCTTTGGATAGGAACCTGCTAGGTGGAAATCTCTCTCTTTCTGCGCAAGCTGAGAGTGTAAAAAATCAGGTATTTATAATTCAACATGAAGAAGCTAAGGATATATGTAAACAACTCATTGCCAAGGTTGATAGTATTTGTGATGTAGAGAAAATTCCTGATATAGTCAAGGGTAAAAGCATAAGAAAAAGAAGAAGAAAAAGTTTGTCTCTTTCTGGACGAGCTGATATAACGAATCAAATTTTTATTAGAAAAGAAGATAAACATGTGTGTACAAACCTCGCTGTGAAGGCTGATGATAGTTGTGATGTAACGAGTCCAGATATAGTCAAGGTCCTCAAGGATCATGGAGGAGGTATTCCAAGAATTCTTAGGAGAAAAAGAGCTGCTAGAAATAGGAGACATAGAGAGTATAATAGTTTTATTCATAAGGCTGTAGGTAATAATGTTCAAGCTGGGGAAGATTCTAGGACGATTGATAACATGTCTCTGAAGGATCCTTATCCGCTTGTGGTCCCAAAATCACCTTCAGATACAAATGAAATGGTCAAACAAACAGGATCATTGGAAATTATTCAAAGTGAAGCAGAATTTGGCAGAACTTGTTCATTTCAGGATAAAGCAAACAATAATAGTTTGTCAGTAGATGAATTGGAGTTGGCTGGACGGCATGCTGGATCTGCAGAATGTTCAGAGTTTCCAGACAGCAAAACAGATTTTGAGATAGGCAGTGAATTACCATCAAACATAGATCTAAAAGAGCCTAGTGTGACTGAAGCAATTTCTGCCCATCCACAACCATTACTCTTTCACAAGTACACATTCCAAAGGAAAAGGAAGAAGGAGTCTCTGAGCAGCCCAGATGATGACACCTCTCTTGATGATCACACTTTGAAGAAAAAGATAGGGGAGAAACAGAGTGGTTCTTTGGAGTCTGACAAGTCAAGTTTTGTAGCTGAATCATCCAAAGATAATCGGAGGTTGGCTGCTCTTCAGGTCAGTTAACATTCAGGTTTGCTCTTCTCTGAGTGTTCTTCTACTTTTGCTGGTCTCTGCTTACCTGTTTTCATGGAACTTTCATATTTCTTAATTTTGTATGATCGTTGTATTTAAATTGATTGAATTCATGTTAAGGATAAGCAGAACAATAATATAAACCCACTTCTGAACTGGAATCATGATGTCTATGCTCTAACTCAGGTTAAAAATTTGACATGCCTTGTCACTTTTTTTTTTTTGTCGAGACATGCCTTGTCAAACTATTGGTGCTATATTTGTGGATAACTGTGAACCTGCACATGGAAGACTTAGCAGCTGTCCGCTTTCCTCATGTACTCCCCAATAGAAGCAACCTGGTCTTAGAATTACACTGAATATCTTAAAAGTTTAGGTTTCAATGGATGATTGATTTTTTCTTGTCACTATCATTACGTAGGATCTTGACAATGTAGATGTTCTAATGGCATTCGCATCAATACAGTTACTTTTGTACTTTTGAGAATTTTATTGCTGATTTAGTGATGATTACTTGATCCTATCAGAGCGCTGCAACACCGTTGCAACATAAAAGAAAGATTTTCCAGGGCTTTTTGCCAATTTATGGCAAAAACTTAAAAATTTTCAATTTATGGTGCATTTCAAAAAAATTTCCATTTTGTGGTGGAATGAAAAAAATTGCCAACACAAAATGGAAATTTTTTTTGAAATGCACCATAAATTGATAAAATTTTTAAGTTTTTGCAATAAATTGGCAAAAAGCCCGACTTTCTTGCATTTGTTGTAAACCATACAAGATTTTTACTAGACTTGGATCTTATTTATTGAATATTTATTCAGATTCTTTGTTTTAGTTATTAGACTGACCTGTGTGTTTGAATCTGTATATCGTATGATGCCAAGATATTTCTGGGTGTACATGTGAGCTCATACTTGTTTTGAGGTGTGAATGACTTCTGCCAACTTATTCCACAGCCACATCATCGTCACCTTTAGCTTTCCAACTGAAATCTGTTCTAATTGTGAAATATTCCAATAAATCAAATATTGAATCTTTGCAAATCATTTTTTTTCCAAACTTGAAAGTGATTATGGGGATGGCTTCAATGGTTGAACTAGTTTCTGTGACTAATTTAATTGAATGAATTAAATTGGAACTAATTCTAGATTCCATAGTGAGTCACTAAGATAATTTGAAGACATTTTGTAGTCTTAAAATCTATCTTATATTATGATCTTTTTTTTTTTTTATTTTGTTATTTGGACTGCTTCTTGGAGCCCAGTGCATGGCGCCTCCTACTGATGTTGCACAATTTCACTACAGTACTGCTACTAATTTAATACAACCATGTTGACCTTTACTTATTTTCAAGAAAAAAAATTACCCTTTGCGTTTGCTCTGAGTCTCGTACTTTTCTTGTTGACGCTGCCATTGTATCTCTTTATGAAGTTGTTGGGACTTCTGTTTTTCGTCATTTGTTGTAATAGAAATAAAACAAGGAAATTACTAAGAAATGGAAGACCATAGGACTATGGAAAAGGAATAACACAAGAGTGAATTGGCAAAAGAAATAGTGCAAAGAGTGAAAAAATGAATAAGAGGTAAATGGCATATCCAGCTCAACTCGTCCTCTGGCATTAGAGGCTTGTGGCCGCTAACTTTGCTAGAAGGTTTGTTTGAAAATTGGCCAATTACTATTGTGCAAGTCTACAAAATGTCCTTTTTCAGTAGTTTATTCCTTTTTATGGTGGTAATTTGCACTCATTGATTATTGAACTTGAGTTAAATTTGAGGTGTTGATCAGTTTGTTCTAGTTTCACCATTGAGCTTTTATTTTTGTCTCGAATTTGGCTGTAATATTTATTGTAGTCAGTTATCTTATAAAAATTGAATACATAGAAGCTTGTGGAAACCCCATTACTGAATGAATTCATAGTAGCATTAACAATTCCAAAAACAAAACAACTGACATGAAGTTTACCCGTATTTCCCTTAATCAATCATTTTATATGTTTTGTGTACTATCTTTGCTGTAAAATATCATGTGGGGTATGTAAGTCTGGAGACTAAACCATTGGCCTGCATTGTAAATCAAGCAGCTGTGAGACTGTCAGTAATGCTTTCACATTTGTGCCACTGCACTTACGACTCATAACTAATGTGACCGAGAATGTTGTCATGTTCATGTCAAGGGCATGCATTTGCAAGAATAGGGTCTATTGATGCAACGAGATTAAAACGCATGCTATGCATCTTATCAATAATGCTGTTTTTTTTTTTCAGCTTTATTGGTCTTTGTGCTCTATAATCTACACATATCTTCAGCAGCATCATAATTAATCAGTATAGGATTGTTTTGCATTCTTATGCCAACCCAATTATTTATTCCTTTCAAATTTTCTCTTATGCAGCTTATATCTCTGTCTGGAAAGCAATGGCGGTAGAGTGGGGTTCAAATCTTGCGGTTCTCGAATTTGAACTTGAAGCCAAAACTTGTGATCTTCAATGCAGTTCTCAAAGATGGGTATTTATTCCATCAAGGAAGTTCCAATGAAAATGGCAGCTGATTGATTAAAAAAATAGAGATTCCGAAGTTGAACAATGTTTTGCATTGGCATTATTGTATTCCTTTTATTCATCCATCTTAGTTTATATATATATATATATATATGTAATTTAGATATAGATATAGATATAGATATAGAAGTTGTTGAGATTATATAACTATTGGATCGGTTTTAGTTAAATAATTGCAACAGAAATAATTTTTTTTTTTTACTGATTATGCAAGAAGTATTTTGCTGAGAAAAAACAGATTTTAGTTTAGGTTGAGTTGAGAATTTCACTTCTGGAGGATAATGGAGGTTCTTTGCAGTTGGTGGTCAACAATGCTAATGGTAACATGATTTTTTTTTTTTTTTCCAAAAACAAGAAGTAAAGTCAATTAAATAATACCATTTTTATAGAATAAACCAATTGCATGAGCAATGTGTAATTTACGTGGAAGACATAAATATATATGTATTTGATTTTTTTTTTTTTACCATTACAAAGTAGGTGATGCGGTTGCCAGAACTAGTGATCACTGTATTTTTTTTTTTTAACGATATAAATTTGACTGGAAATTTTATAATGTTTATATATGATCTTTAATTATTTAATCCAAATTTTTTTAAAAAAATCTGTAGAATAATAAATAATTAAAGAATTTACGGTGAAGAGCACTTGATAGTTGATATAAATAAATAAGCTTTGTTTTGGGCTAGAAAAAGAAGGCTTAGAACCCACAAAAGGGTTACTGTACAAAGACATGATGAGAAGTGCAGAGCATTAGGCAGGCAAAAAAATCGCGAGCAAAAGGAGTAGCTATGGGGTTAGGAAGCAAAGCTGGGGATTGGGCATTTAAGGCGTTCACGGCCAGTCTTGGCGTCGCCACCATTTATCTGACCGCCACTTTTTCCGTCAACGTTTACAGAGGCCTTTCTTGGCACAACGCTCAATCGGTACTTCATTCGCTTGTTATGGTTGTTGGATGAAGACGACGAACTAAATCTGTCTTCGTCTTCTTCTTCTGTATTTATTTTATACTTATTATCTATCTTCCTGCTTCAACTTAATCAGTGATAATCAGATTGGTTTTTAGAAATTGTAGTTTGGTAAGATGGATTTTAGAGGATACTATTGTTTTTATCAAAAGCAGATCCTGCAAAGCAATGCTTTAGAATTTGTGTAGCTATCTTCTTGCTATGATTTGTGGAATTCTCTACTGTAATTATAATATGCCTATTCTTTGGATTTTCATCTCCATGGTGCAAGTTGGGGGACTTGGAATCTCTCCGCTTGGATTCTTCTGGAAATGGGTTTTTTTTTTTTTTTTAAGTAATTTTCTGTTGTTTGTGTTGACTGTGGGTGGGGGGTATGGTGGTTAGCAGCAAATTTTTTAATCTTAAAATGGAGTTGGCCAAATGACCTAGACATTGATTGCATAACCTTCATTGCGTAATAAGATGTGTAGTAATCTTCACATATCATATAAGTTATGAGACATTTTTGGGTTTTACTCCATTGTACTCCAATCTTAAAGCTTTTCTTCTATTGTTCTTCTTTTTTTTTTTTTTCCCCCCTCTCACCACCCACATGTAGGAGTTCATCATAAGCATTTGCTGAAAGATATCTACTTCTGGATTTAATCATTTTTTATCATGCTTATATTCTACTGGACTCATTGACAAATGACAATCATGAAATAATCCCTAGTATTCTTGAGAATCATGAAGTAAATTTTGTTGTGCTGATAAATTCATCATGTTCGGAATATCAGATGTTCCAGACGTGCTGTTGTTGCTTGCCAATGAACCCATTTTATGTTGCATACATCTGAGACTCAGGATTCATTAGCTATGTGTAAACATTAAAGCTGTTGCACTGCTCATCATATGCCATTTGAAGTTTCATGTACATATATATTTTGTAGTACATGGTGCACTAACTCATTCTTGATGGAGAGTTCTCTAAAAGAGTTGGGTAATTTTATTGCAGAAAGTCGACAAGCAAGGCGCTGCTGAGCAAACTCAATGACTCAAGTTATTCGTCTTGCCTTTTTCAGGAACCTTAAAATTACCATGTGAACCTTTGTCGCAGCTCCAGTATTCTATAGCAAGTTGAATTGAAGGTCACTAAAACTCAAATTTGTCTGATGTGTTTTTCACATGGATGTAGCAATTTTGATCGTATTTTGTAGTTTGATTCTGCAGCCAACATGATTTGGGTTTGTCTGGAATTATTGGCATCTTAATTATCGGTCCTGGAAAATAATACTTGCCTTCTTCCTTTCATTGTATCTGCAGTCTTTGTTAGAAAGATGTTCTCTCTCCCATATTTTGCTTTTTCTTTTTGACAGGTTTTTTTCAATGGCATGTGAATCTGATGTTACAAGTTCATAACCCATTTTGGACGTATTTGGTAGTTGAGACTTTGCATGCAACATTAGACCACTACCTGTACATGTCAAAGAAAACAATCGCTTGAGTGGCAACAATATGCTGAAATTTTGAAACCACCTGGAGTAGCCTGGTGGCCGGGCGATTTAAGAGCCACCAGGCTGGAATATTGAAAATCTCAAAACACTTCTACGCCAATGGCCATGGGGGTCTGTCCTATGCATTTTAAAGCTAAAACCTCAAGATAGATGGCGTAAATAATAATCATTATTGGTAAAAATGATGAACCCAAGCAATAAAAAGAACTGTTCTCTATACATATTTCAACGCTATACGGGACTCAGGATGTTAATCGGTCATTTTTTCCTCCCAGTCTTCAAGATATTGGAAACAAAAGAAAAAGAATGCTACACTAGAATGAAGAATTACTGAACGATTTGGCTTCTCTTTCCCCTTTTTTTTTTCTCCACTTCAAAAGAGCATGACGAGATCCTTCTATAGGCAGGTAATGAGGAGGTGCATCTATCATACTACTTGCAGTAGGCAATCTCAAACTGGTTCTGCGCATTCCATATACTAATGATCTTCACCTTTTGGTTCTCTTATCAATACAGCAACAAGGAAATCGGACCATTCCAAGTTTTAATACATATCTGTAAATTTAAAAAAAAAATATCAAATCAGGATGTTGACTGGGATATGTGAATTTAATGACCAACTTTCATTTCCACACTTGTTCTCTAAAAGAAAGTAACTTAAATGAAAAACCTTAAGGCCAAATCCATTTTCCAATGGTCATATAAAAAATTGATCGGACATGCTGCCTAATGCCTATGGCTTTGTCATTCTTGCTAATTTTTTGATGCCTATGGCTTTGTCATTCTTGCTAATTTTTTGACTGAATGAAATGTTCAACAATCTAGAATATCTGAGAAAATATAATTGTGGCTATTACCATGTGTAACCATAAATGCCAAGTTACAACATGCAAGAACATCCATGGATGTGAATAAAAGGGCAACAAAGTTGAACAAGCAGGCAGGAAAATACATAGAAGTGCTGACATGGAAGTGCATACTTTTCCTTGATGAAAGCTCAGCTCCTGGAATATTTAACACGATGTGATGATTCATAAAATCCTACCAGATTATCTGAAGTTGACGAGATGAAAGACACTTAGAAGTTCACAAGCTAGTTCCTACAACATTCTCAGAATAAAAACCTCCAGAGTGTTAGTGCATGCCTATTAGGTGAGTATTTATTTAGAGGAAGCTAGGGAAATGTAAGCATTCCGTAAACTAAAATAGGTATGCACATCTGATAAAAGCATTCAAAAATAATTTTAAACCAAATCAGAAACTCGTTATCAAATACCTGCTGATTCCTTTGCTAGTGGTGTGCCCTCTCTGATATCCCCCTTGATTCATGAATCTCTGCCAAGGGATTCACTATGAACCCCCGACCCCCCTGGAGCCGTAACCTACAGCTCTCCTTGTTGAGTGTCTCAAGACCTTCAGTCTTACCAGCTCTATGGCGCATGGCAGCCAATGATGAAATGGCACCACATGAGAGCCTCGAGGTTGAATAGCGGCTTTCTGTTTTCCTCCAGAACCTGGAGCTCAAAAAATTTGCACCAGGTAGCAAACAACATGTTGTTCTGTTGGAGTTGGTCATCCTTCCACTAGATACAGCTAAGTCATATGAGATCTCATCAAGTGCCAACTCCAGGCCATGAACGCGTGTCTCCAGAGAACACATTCCATTTTGTGAGCTCCCCATGAATCTCTAGATACAAGAAGGCAAGGAAAGGATAAGCAGAAACCTTACTTGTAGCTAATAACAAACAATTTTCAACTAAGAAAATTATCATTTGCCATCAAGAAAACATTATGCTCACAATTGGCTAATGGAACTTTTGACCATAAATTAATATTGTACCTGGTTATGTCAGTATCAAATATCATAGATGCAAAAACAAAAGTACCCTTGCACAGAATTGATAGATGATAACCTGATTAGTCTGGTTCCCCCAGATTTTGAAACTAGCTGTTTCGAAATTACTATTCTAGAACTGAATGTGGAAAAGGGGTTGTGCATGACCTAGGAAATATTCATAGAAGAAGATGACAACACATTTCTTGCAGTCAAGAAAATTTTCTTCACTAAGGAGAAAAGTCCAGAGTGCAGAATTATCAGTTCAGGTTAATCAATAGAATGGCATCTTCTTGATAATAACTTGTATAGGCATTGTCATCAAGCACCGCACTATTTTATCACATGATACAAAATCTTCTTTGTCTGTCTTTTCAGTAGAATAAAAGATAGTTCTCTAAGCACAGATATGTAAAAGAGAAAAGATAGATGTTAACTAAATGAAAGAACATAATTTCAAGCAGTGGTACAAACCTGCAGTAGATCTAGTAGGCTAGATTGCTGCCTTTCAATCTGAACGAGCTGGCTGCGGATCGAAGATAAATCCTCACAGTCCTTATGGTTGCAGTGATGATTTTCAGTAAGATTACTGGCTACAGCAGTTGACGCAGGACTCTCTTCATGACAAGGAACCACACGAGATCCAGACTTGCACCCACTAAATTTGTGGGTCCTGTCATCAGAATTCTTACCAAAAAGAGCCCGTCTTGTCTCTGGCTTTATGGATTTTCTTTCTAGGCCATTATCATTATCACCAACCCCAGCTGAAGAATTACTATTATTAGGAATTGCAACTTCAACTTTCCAGTCTGAAGGCTTCTTGCAGTCCATCTTTCTGAACAATGTTGAACCGGTTTTCTTTTCATTTCTCTTTAGAGAACCCCTCCTCTTTGCCAGTGTGGCTGCTGAATCATCAGGAGGAGTAGTCCTGCTAGATAAACCAGGTTTTTTACTTATCTGAGGGGTTTCAAAACCAGCAGCACAAGAATTTTTCAAACTAAGTGGATAGCGTCCATCACTTGCCTCCTCTGCTTCCAAAAAAAAAAAAAATCACGACTTAACCATAAGAAATTACTGTAACAACGAGCAAATGCCATAAAATGACAAATGAATCCAAAGAATCAAAGATGATCCATAACATGCAGACCCTTACAAATCCAGTAAACTGTAAATCACAAAGCAAAATCAGCAGGAAAATTTCCCATCAAAATTATCCTTATGGTTTGATCAGAGTATCAATTAACCATAAACTAACAAATTAAAGTGGGTGGAAAAATGTATTATCCTCCAAAAACCCTTTATCTACTAAGGATCTAATTTAGATTAAACCCAAAAAAGTAACACAATTCCTTTACCTTTGGAAGAAGCCAGAGATCGAGGAGGTGGCGATACATCCTCCGAAACATCTGGAACCTGCTTCCAAGCTTCTATCATTTGATGCATAACCTCCCTTGCAGCTTTCACCTACGCATGTCAACAAATCCAAATTAATCACATCAGGCTCCAAAAGCAACACAGATAATAAGTAAATCAAATCCAAATCAGATCCAAAACCTTATCAAATTTCCGATTCTCAAAAATTTTCAAACACCCACTCTTAAACTCCGCCACATCATCCTTCTCCACAACAGCCAATCTCTCAAGCGCTTCCGCAGCAGCTTTCCTCGCAGCCCAATCATCACTACTCAAAAACCCCACCAAACACTTAACCAAACCTCCTAGCCCTCCATAACCTCTTACTCCACCAACTCCAATTACACTCCCGACAACAACTAATGCGGCACTTTTCGCCTTGTAACCTTCACTTTTCAACAGCCTCTCCATCTTCACCACAACTTTTCCTAGCCTTCCTGGCTCCGGATCCGGTGCCGCATTGATCGCTGCAGCCAAGCACAACGCTGATCCAATCTGAGCATTCAATTCCTGCTCAGTAAAAACCGCTTCGGCCAACGGTTTCAAAAAGGAAACGGAGAACGGCAATTTCGTAATTTTGGAAGCGAGAGATGATACTGTCGTCACGCATTGCGTCCGGATTGAGGAGTCGTGGTCGCGCAGACGGCGAGTCACGTAGGAGATGATTTTGGGCAGCGAAGACGCCAGAGAGTTCGCATGGTGGAGAGCGAGTGTTGCGAGAAGGCGGAGGCAGTGTCTGCGGACGAGAGCTTTGTCGGCGGTGTCCGTTGAGAATATACACGAGAGAAATGTAGCAAGTGTGGTGTTGTCTAGGGTTTTGGCTATGGCTTCAAGCTCAGCGGCAGCGATATTATACGTGTCCCTGTCTGATAGTTTTGTTATCAGTGTTAGCACTTTGAGTTTCTGATTTTGCGCCATTTTTTTTCACTCTCGAGAAGCTAACGGCGGAGATGACGGTGGCCCTGCCGGGATAAGTGGCAGCATTGCCAGCGGTGCCAAGTGGTGGTGGTTGGATATGGCGTGGTATCAGTCATTGAGAATTAGCTTTTTAAAGTAGAAGAAGGAGATGGTCACGGAAAGTAATGAAAAACAGAAAGCGATTAAAGTGTTTAGTGCAGAGAAAGCAAACGGTGTCGTTTAAATTACTCTGATGTCCGATCACATAATTAAACGTTTAATTGTAGGCTACGTGTCAAGCCTTAAACTAACTATTTAGTTAAGAATGGGTGTTGGTGATTAGATGGGTGCGAGTCCATGCTTTTGGTGACTTCTGGCCCTCCTATTGGTCCATCTAACTTTTTATAACTTGCTGCATCAAATGATACTCTTCTTTAATGGTTTTCTTATATTTATTTATTTGTTAATTTTCTTTGATTTTTTTAGGGAATAATTTTCTTTGATTAAGTTATATTTGTGTATTATGAATTTTCTATGATTATTTTAAGCTGTGCAACTTCATCATTTTAGTTGTAAATGTGAAAATGTAAGTTACTTAATTGAAAAATATAGGAGCAACTATTATAGTTAAAATTATATTTGAGATATGATTATGTATGATGCAATGATAAAAGCAAATGAAGTTATTTTTCTTTTAAATCATAAATTTTTTACATCGATTGTGGACTGGGTGTATTTAGTTATATGAATTAGTATATTTTTATAAAATTATTACAATTTTATGAATGACTATATCTTATCTTTAACCCGTATATAATTAAAAAAATTACAAAATTACCATCTTTATAAAATAATGTATCCTGACATACATTTAAATTTTATCAGCAACTTATCTAAAAAAATTAATATAAAAATATTTTATAAAATATAATTTGTATTATATTTTATTTTAAATTTTAAAATTAAATTCATAATAATTATATGAAATTCTTTAATATATAGTTTGATATATATGAAATAAGAAATTATATAGCTTGATATTCTAGTGTTTAAGTTTAATTTCTATAAAGTTCAAATTTCATAAATATATTTTTTTTCAATGCTAAATAAAAGGAAAATAAAAAATTCAATCTAATCATAGAGGGTTTAAGTGGCAAATCGCCCCTGAACTATCATCCAATGTGCAATCAACTCCAAAATTAACTTTTTGGCCTATTTCACCCATAAGAATGCAAATTTGGACAATTCACCCCAAATTTAGGTGAGTGAACCACACATCCCAATTCTAGCAAGTGAAGAATATAAATAATAGTTACAATTATATTTTTTTTTCTTTTTTTTCCTCTTATTAAAAAAAAAAACCACTATCTAATACCACCACCATCGCCCACTCACTCACCACCA